>JAVSCE010015661.1:0-80102 GCA_032199065.1 Smutsia gigantea | reverse complement strand
TATATTAATTGTCAGTGGTTTCTCACTATTTTTGGTACTTTTGGCTCTTTTAATTAATGATGGTGATTCTGACCTGGTTCTGTTGAGAGTTCAATATTTGTTTCATTATTTGCTACTTTGATCTTCTCTAATCCTTTTTAGAATTCTGTTCTAGCTTATGGCTCACAAATGTACCATGTGAAATTTTTTACTTCTTTTTGTTAGAACTGAACACCCTGCAGTTGTCCAAAGTTCAGACTTTGTGAAGCTATTTCTAGTGTACAGGTTTTGTTTATTTTTTCTAAGGAACATGTATAGGTGGGCATCCCTCAGTGTATTGCACCCTTTGCACTAACGGGGTGGGAGTGATGGAGGAAGAATAAGATAGGTTTCCACAGGTTGGGGTGGAAGAGAGAAGCTTTTGAAATGAGAGGGACCTGGGTGAGTAAACTGCCACCCTGGTCACAGTTATTTGTGGATGATTTCTTCTTAACTGGAACTAACAGTCAACCTTCTTTCCTTGGTCTAATAAAAGCAGTCAGGATTAGAACTACCTATGCAACTGCCTAGCCAGGGTTTTGCTGTACTTAATTCTGTATATGTAATTCGTCCCAAGGACCAGTCTCTAATTTTACATGATAAGTGTAGCTTCCTAAAGGAAAGTGCACATTAAAGAACATAAATAATGGAGATGATAAAATACCTTATTTTGATAATTTTTAAAGGAATTGCTAAAAGCAGAAATCTGAATCATATGGGTCAAAACATTATCTAAGAGTATCTTCATTAAGTATGTACATATACATGTTACATTATACGTAATGGCTTTAAGGTAGTTCAAAATTAATGATTTACATAAAGAGCTTTTTATGTTTTAAAAAGAACTCATTCATACCTCTGTCTCAAATATTGGTTTATGACTCTGTGATATATCACTGCACTGTTAAATTAGCTTATTTTCTTGGGTAGTATTTTTTTCACAGTCACAGTTTTTTCATAATCCAATAATCTGCTACCTTTGACATCTACATGGTGACTCACGAAAGAGTGTACAAAGCTGACTTAATTAAATACATTTTTTTTCCCTAAAACTTTGGGAATAGAGAGGCCAACTGGCTAGAGATTTATATCAGGAGTAAACATTTAACACAATGCCTGGCATATTGCAGACATGTTAAAAATATGACTTCCATTTAGGTCAAAGTGTTTATTGTACATGATTGTTCAGTGACTAAATATGTATTTGCCAAAGAATAGACATCTAGATTTAAAAAATTAGCATGGATTTCCAAAATGAAGGTAAAATACTAACCGGGTCATGTAACATCATGCAGATTGAAGAGAATATTCAGTGCTGATGAAATATACCATGGGTGAAACTGTGAGCTTAAACAGGATAAATCTGCCCTGGACTTTGGGAAGCAGCCATGACAGAGGCAGAGGCCTGTGCTCACCTCTGTCTCCAGGTCAGCAAGTTGCTGCCCTGTGCCCTTTTAGCCTCTGGACTCAGGTGCTCAAAAGCTGTGTTGCTTATAGTATTGGCAGGATACCACATGCGTCAGCATTTGCTGGAATGGCCTGGGACCTTCCCAAGATTTACCCAGTGCCAGTCTCTGAGGGTAGTGCCCAGGAACCTGGAAGTTGTTACAGGCCCATCAGGTGTGTCTTGCAATCTGTAAACTTTGAGAACCATTGACCTAGAGCCTTTTGCTCTGTTCTGGTGATTTATCTGCCTGACTTGTTTCAGCGCTTCTATGTTTTTGATTTTCTTGCTCACTTGTCTGACATTCCCATTTTGATAGACTTTACTGCTCCTGACCCTTATCTAGCAATCTGATGCTGGTAGCCATATTTTATTTCAACTTCTCCTGTGAATTTTGTAGCTAAGCTTCTTTACCCCTAACCCTAGCAACTCTCCTGGCATTGCTTGGTAAATGAAAAAAAAATTGCAGGCAATTTTCAAAATATCACAAACTTCATTTACCAAAGATAAACACGTGAGTTTTTCTCTTTTTTTAATACAGAGAAAGATAGATTTGTCATGTATCATGTAAGTGAGGGGGAAATACGCCACAACCTTATCTAAAAACAGACAGTAAGCATCTATTTGTAGATGGGATGGGTTTGAAGTGAAAGGTGTATCATGACTACACAGAAGACTGTAGCTACACTTGACCACATTTGCTTCAACATTTATAATATCATACACATCTGTGACTCAAAAACTCTTAATGATTTCCAGCTGCCATGGTCATGGAGCTACTGCACAGATTAAATCATGCATGGTAAATGAAAGACAAGTAGATACTCTTTATCATCTAACATATAAACATGGGTGAAGAGAAATGCTGTAAGCCATTCTTTTAGAATGACTTTTTTGATAAATTTGTACATTTGACACAGATTCCTTTAAATATGTAAACAATTTCCTGGAAATTATTTGATTATTTATTAAATATATTTCACGTGATGATAGGAGATGTTTATGATAGAAGATGTTAAAGGTAGATACTGTATTAATTCTTGATGCCTGCTGTTAAGTATTAGACACATCACCTCAGTGTTAGAAATGTCTCAGTAGGATTTAGTAAATATAATCTAAGTGATGTTATGTTTATAGTGTGAGGTATACTTTGATGCATAACCATGAATTCTAAAAACTGGATGGTTGAGCTTGATGTCATTGCCTATTAAAATTTCATTAATAGATAAATTAAACAGACACTTTGGGTTGCTTATGAAAAGTAGTCAACCTCAAAGAGATCAATTAATCTTATTCTGATTTTTGATCATGGGCTAAAATCTAATGGGAACCTATGGTACTGTCTTAAAATAATACAAAAAGGTTTTGAGTGCTGTGGCATTAGGTTGGATTAAATGATTCAAAAAGTCAAACTGTTTAAGTATAGGATAGAGGAAAAAGATCTAGGCACTTTGTTGACTTATAAGGACACTTGGAGTAAGTTGTAGGATGGGGTTGACATAAATATGTTAATATAATCTTATGGTAAATGAATATATATGTATTGTAGGGAACTGGAGATGTAATAGCACTACTATATTCTTCATTTGCCAACTTACATCCCGATGGTTATGTTGACTTCTGGAGCTGTTACATATTAAGGGAGACAATGACAAACTGGTAGTCCATAGGAGATCTACTAGAAACTTCCAGGTTTCTGGAATCGAACCATATGTTGAGTGGTCAAAAGCAATGGGTTATATAGCCCGGAAGGCAGAAGGGGAATCTTTCAAGTTATGTTCAGATATCGGTGGACCTATTAGGGTGAAGAGGGTGTCTTCCCACTTCTAGGAGACAAAAGTACAGTTGGTAAGTAGAAACGGGGTTCAATTTTAACTCTATAGTAAGAAAAATCTTTCTAATAATTAGAGTGCCTAAATAAAGAAAAGACTATCTTATGATGGAATGAACTTCATTTTACTAAAGTAGTACCATCACTACACATAAAAAACAGGTTGAAAGGCCTAAAAGTCAGGGCAAGAGTCAGTGTTCCCTGAGACAGAAAGCTCTGTCTATTATCAATAACTTGAGAGTAAGACAAGTAACGTTGCCGTCAAAGAGTTAAACCATTAAAATCAACATAGCATGAGCCCACAGGAGAGATGAGAAATGAGTGAAGCCACGCTACAGCATCAGATCACCTTCAAAACTAGTAGTAAAAAATTGTACTAGCTGAGAGTTCCAGGAAGATGGCGGCGTGAGTAGGGTGACAGAAATCTCCTCCCAAACCCAAATATATTTGTGAAAGTACAACAAATACAACTATTCCTAAAAGAGAGACCAGAAGATACAGTACAACAGCCAGGCTACAGCTACAACTGCGAGAACTCAGTGCCTCACGAAGTGGGTAAGATACAAAGCCACGACCTGGCGGGACCCGAGCACTCCCCCCACCCCAGCGCAACGGCGGGAGGAAAAGAATCAGAGCTGGGAGGGAGTGGAAACTCAGGACTGCTGAACAACCAGCCCTGGTGATCTGCCCCGGGAGCGCTGACACACATCGCGCGGTGTACTGGAGATTGGAGAAACAGAAGGGCAGGATCTAAGATGGAGACTGCAAGCGGGTCCCCACAACTGGCTCCATGGGACAAAAGAAAAGCAGGCGCTTCTTTAAAAGTCTTAAAGAGACAAGGGCCCAACAGTGGAACAAAATCGTCCCAGTGCACTCAGCACAGCAGGCTGGGAGTCTTGGGGAATTTCAGACCCCCTGGCAGGTGGCCAGGCAAACCAGCTGTGCCAAGGCTTCCCACAGAGATCAGCAGCCTGCATTCACTCCCCCGCACCCGGACAGAGCCACAAAGGTTCCGGCAGAGCCGCCACTGCGGCAAAATAGCAGAGGAATGGCCACGCCCACAGCAACCTCACAGAATCACCTCCCGGCGGGTGTGTAGCTAACCAGAAAGAGCCCCAGAACCAGGTTTGGAAGGCACCAAGGGGACTAGAATGCACCCAACGAGACTGCAGACCCCCGCAGTGCTATAGGCTAAGCTCAGCTGTCCCGCACACAGGCAGCTGAGGGGATTATCCCAGAGACTGCCTCCCGGCGTTCAGGAAAACAGCTAAGGCCCTTGAGAAGAGCAAGGAGAACAACAAGCAGGAAGGGACTTGGTTCTCCCAGCTGACACATGTGGTGCCTACCAGCGACCACTTCTATTGCCATGAAAAGACAGAGGAATATGGTACAGTCAAAGACTAGCCAGACAACCCCAGAGAAGGGGCGTGATGGGAGAGCCTTATACAATCTTCGTGAAAAAGAATTCAGAATAAAAGTCATAACCATGCTGATGGATCTACAGAGAAATATGCAAGAGCTAAGGGAGGAAGTGAGGAAAGACAATGCAGAAATGAGACAAGCAGTTGACGGGCTTAGGAGCAGAATGGACGAGGTGCAAGAGACTGTTAATGGAATAGAAATCAGAGAACAGGAATACAGAGAAGCTGAGGCAGAGAGAGGTAAAAGGATCTCTAGAAAGGAAAGAATATTAAGAGAACTGTGCGACCAATCTAAACAGAACAATATTCGCATTATAGGAGTACCAGAAGAAGAAGAGAGAGAAAAAGGGATAGACAGTGTCTTTGAAGAAATAATTGCTGAAAACGTCCCCAAGCTGGGGAAGGAAATAGTTTCTCAGACCATGGAAGCCCACAGACCTCCCAACACAAGGGACCCAAGGAAGACAACACCAAGACACATAATAATTAAAATGGCAAAGATCAAAGACAAAGACAGAGTATTAAAGGCAGCCACAGAGAGAAAAAAGATCACCTACAAAGGAAAACCCATCAGGCTAACATCAGACTCTCAACAGAAACCTTACAGGCCAGAAGAGAATGGCATGATATATTTAATGCAATGAAACAGAAGGGCCTTGAACCAAAAATACTATATCCAGCACGATTATCATTTAAATTGGAGGGAGGGATTGAACAATTTCCAGACAAGCGAAAGCTGAGGGAATTTCCTCCCACAAACCACCTCTACAGGATATCTTAAAGGGAATGCTCTAGATGGAAGCACTCCTAAGGCTAAAAAGATGTCATCAGAGAAAATAAATTCATAGCAAAGAAAGCAGACCATCCAAATACTAACTAAAGGCAAAAAATAAAATCAACTTTCCACAAAAACAGTAAAAGGAATGCAAAAGGGTACAGAATAAAACACCAAATATATAAAGAATGGCAGAGGAAGAATAAGAAGGGAGAGAAATAAAGAATCATCAGACAGTGTTTATAATAGCTTAATAAGAGAGTTAGGTTAGACTGTTAGATAGTAAAGAAGCTACCCTTGAACCTTTGGTAACCATGAATCTAAAAGCCGGCAATGGCAATAAGTACATATCTATCGATAATCAGCCTAAATGTAAATGGACTGAATGCACCAATCTAAAGACACTGAGTAATAGAATGGATAAAAAAGGAAGACTCATCTGTATGCTGCTTACAAGAAACTCACATCAAACCCAAAGATATACACAGACTCAAAGTGAAGGGATGGAAATACATCTTTCATGCAAACAAGGAGAAAAAAGCAGGAGTTGCAGTACTTGTATCAGACAAAATAGACTTCAAAACAAAGAAAGTAGCAAGAGATAAAGAAGGACATTACATAATGATAAAGGGGTCAGTCCAACAAGAGGATATAACCATTATAAATATATATGCACCCAACACAGGAGCGCTGACATATGTGAAAAAAATACTAACAGAATTAAAGGAGGAAATAGAAAGCAATGCATTCATTTTAGGAGACTTCAACACACCACTCACTCCAAAGGACAGATCAACCAGAGAGAAAATAAGTAAGGACACAGAGGCACTGAACAACACACTAGAAGAGATGGACTTAAAAGATATCGACCCAACTCTACATCCCAAAGCAGCAGGATATACATTCATCTCAAGTGCACACTGAACATTTTCCAGAATAGACCACATACTAAGCCACAAAAAGAACCTCAGTAAATTCAAAAATATTGGAATTCTACCAACCAACTTCTCATATCAGAAAGGTATAAAATTAGAAATAAATTGTACAAAGAAAACAAAAAGGCTCACAAATACATGGAGGCTAAATAAACAACATGCTCCTAAATAATCAATGGATCAATGACCAAATTAAAACAGAGATCAAGCAATATATGGAGACAAATGACAACAACAGCACAAAGCCGCAACTTCTGTGGGACCCAGAAAAGGCAGTTCTAAGAGGAAAGTATATTGCAATCCAGGTCTATTTAAAGAAGGAAGAACAATCCCAAATGAATAGTCTAAAGTCACAATTACTGAAATTGGAAAAAGAAGAGAAAACGAGGTCCAAAATCACCAGAAGGAGGGACATAAGAAAGATAAGAGAAGAAATAAATAAAATTGAGAAAAGTAAAACAAGAAAAATCAATGAAACCAAGAGTTCATTCTTTGAAAAAATACACAGAATAGATAAACCCCTAGGCAGACTTATTAAGAGAAAAAGAGAATCTACACACATAAACAGAATCAGAAATGAGAAAGGAAAAATTATAATGGACCCCACAGAAATACAAAGAATTATAAGAGAATACTATGAAAATCTGTATGCTAACAAGCTGGAAAACCTAGAAGAAACGGACAATTTCTTAGAAAAATACAACCTTCCAAGACTGACCAAGCAAGAAACAGAAAAACTAAACAGACCAATCACCAGCAACGAAATTGAATCGGTAATCAAAAAACTACCCAAGAACAAACCCCCCAGGCCAGATGGATTCACCTCTGAATTTTACCAGACATATAGAGAAGAAATAATGCCCATTCTCCTTAAAGTTTTCCAAAAAATAGAAGAGGTGGGAATACTTCCAAACTCATTCTATGAAACCAGCATCACTCTAATATCAAAAGCACGCAAAGATCCCACCAAAAAAGAAAATTACAGACCAATATCCCTGATAAACATAGATGCAAAAATACGCAACAAAATATTAGCACACCGAATTCAGAAATACATCAAGAGGATCATACACTACGATCAAGTGGGATTCATCCCAGGGATGCAAGGATGGTACAACATTCGAAAATCCATCAACATCATCCACCACATCAACAAAAAGAAGAACAAAAACCACATGATCATCTCCATAGATGCTGAAAAAGCATTTGACAAAATTCAACATCCATTCATGATAAAAACTCTCAACAAAATGGCTATATAGGGCAAGTACCTCTACATATAAAGGCCGTATATGACAAACCCACAGCTAACATCATACTTAACAGCGAGAAGCTGAAAGCTTTTTATCTAAGATCGGGAACAAGACAGGGATGCCCACTCTCGCCACTGTTATTCAACATGGTACTGGAGGTCCTAGCCACGGCAATCAGACAAAACAAAGAAATACAAGGCATCCAGATTGGTAAAAAAGAAGTCAAATTGTCACTATTTGCAGATGACATGATACTGTATATAAAAAACCCTAAAGACTCCACTCCAAAACTACTAGAACTAATATCTGAATTCAGCAAAGTTGCCGGATACAAAATCAATGCACAGAAATCTGTTGCTTTCCTATACACTAACGATGAGCTTACAGAAAGAGAAATCAGGAAAACAATTCCATTCACAATTGCATCAAAAAGAATAAAATACCTAGGAATAAACCTAACCAAGGGAGTGAAAGACCTATACCTTGAAGAATACAAGACACTCCTAAGAGAAATTAAATTGAACCCTAACAAATGGAAATGCATCCCGTGCTCTTGGCTAGGAAGAATAAATATAGTCAAAATGGCTATACTACCTAAACCAATCTACAGATTCAATGCAATCCCCATGAAAATACCAACAACTTTCTTCAGTGAACTGGAACAAATAGTTCTAAAATTCATATGGAACCACAAAAGACCCCGAATAGCCAAAGCAATCCTGAGAAGGAGGAATAAAACAGGGGGAATTACGCTCCCTGACTTCAAGCTCTACTACAAAGCCACAGTAATCAAGACAATTTGGTATTGGCACAAAAACAGACCCACAGACCAGTGGAAGAGAATAGAATATCCAGACATTAACCCAAACATATACGGTCAATTAATTTACGATAAAGGAGCCATGGATATGCAATGGGGAAATGGCAGCCCCTTCAACAGCTGGTGTTGGAAAACTGGACAGCCACATATAAGAGAATGAAACTGGACTGCTGTCTAACCCCATACACAAAAGTAAACTCAAATTGGATCAAGGACCTGAATGTAAGTCATGAAACCATAAAACTCTTAGAAAAAAACTTAGGCAAAAATCTCTTAAACATAAGCATGAGTGACTTCTTCATGAACATATCTCCCCAGACAAGGGAAACAAAAGCAAAAATGAACAAGTGGGACTATATCAAGCTGAAAAGCTTCTGTACAGCAAAGGATACTATCAGTAGAACAAAAAGACATCCTACAGTATGGGAGAATATATTCATAAATGACATATCCTATAAGGGGTTGACATCCAAAATATATAAAGAACTCATGAACCTCAACACAGAAAAAGCAAATAATTCAATTAAAAAATGGACAGAGGATATGAATAGACACTTCTCTAAAGAAGAAATTCAGATGGCCAACAGGCACGTGAAAAGATGCTTCACATTGCTAATCATCAGAGTAATGCAAATTAAAAACACAATGAGATATCACGTCACACCAGTAAGGATGGCCAATATCCAAAACACAAACAACAACAAACGTTGGCAAGGATGTGGAGAAAGGGGAACCCTCCTACACTGCTGGTGGGACTGCAAATTAGTTCAACCATTGTAGAAAGCAGTATGGAGGTTCCTCAAAAAAGTCAAAATGGAAATACCATTTGACCCAGGAATCCCACTCCTAGGAATTTACCCTAAGAATGCAGCAGCCCAGTTTGAAAAAGACAGATGCACCCCTATGTTTATCACAGCACTATTTACAATAGTCAAGAAATGGAAGCAACCTAAGTGTCCATCAGTAGATGAATGGATAAAGAAGAGGTGGTACATATACAGAATGGAATATTATTCAACCATAAGAAGAAAACAGATCCAGACATTTGCAGCAACATGGATGGAGCTAGAGGGTATTATGCTCAGTGAAATCAGCCAGGCGGAGAAAGACAAGTATCAAATGATTTCACTCATCTGTGGAGTATAAGAACTAAGAAAAGAATGAAGGAACAAAACAGCAGCGGACTCACAGAACCCAAGAATGGACTAACTAATAGTTATCAAAGGCAAAGGGACTGGGGAGGATAGGCAGGGAGGGGGGGACGAGGGGGAAATAGGGACATTATGATTAGCAGACATAATGTAGTGGGGTGCACGGGGAGGGCTGTACACCTCAGAGAAGACCAGTAGTGACTCTATAGCATCTCATTATGTGATGGACAGTGACTCTAATGGGGTAGGTGGGGGTGACTTGATGATATGGGGAGTCTAGTAACTATAGTGTTGCACATGTAATTGTAGATTAACGATACCAAAATAAAAAATATTTTTTCTAGGCTTTATTGCGTCCATTGTACATGCTCGGCATTGTGCTGGGAGTGTTACCTATATTGTCCTATTAATTCTCACTGACTATATAAATTAAGTACTATTATGCTGTTTCTACAGTGGTTTGAGGGCATGAACATAGCTATGGAATCACAGGAGCATCAGGCAGCAGTTCTGTGTGTTAGCACTGGAAGCAGAGAGAAGAGAGAGAGGGTAAGAGAGTGAGGGTGGGAGATAGGCTTCAGAAGGTCCTGTGCAGGTGGTAGGCAGCATCTTACAGCCCATTGTTCACAACCTCCCCTAATTCTAGCTCTCCCAGATCCTCCCTGCCTCTGTGCCTCCCTCCCTCCCTCCCTCTTTCTTGTTTTGTCAGTGAACAACTCCAATCCCATCAACAGGTGTCCCCCATGGCCCTGCTCCCTGCTCCTCTAGCAACCCTGGCATGCCTCTGACTTGTCTGATGCCACCATGTGAGAGAGGTTCCTGCCACAAAATTGATTTTTTTGTTAGAGATCAAAGGTACAGCTGCTGCCAGGCAGTGCTCAGCCTGTTCAAGGCCTAACCTTCTGGAACGTACAGCTCATCAGCCACACTGCTCTGCTGCTCAGTTCACTCATCCCACAGAAGCGAAGAAAATTTGTCTCAGTTGGTGAGCATGACTTCATTAGAAAAGTGTCTTTGAGGCACTGACAAGACAAAAGATAGGAACCAAACAAGAACTTGGTGGAGGAGAGCAATTCAAATAACATGAAGGCAGGTCTCAGGAAGACAGAAAAACAGAGACAGGGTGGGTATCGGTGCTGACACCAGCCGCTGTGGGCCAAGGTCCTCATGTCCTTTTCTCAGATATTGTCTGCTTGTGAGTTTTTTACTTGTTCCAATCTTGAGACAAGTAAAACTCTTTGGGATAATAATGTGGCTTTCCAAATAGGTGAATTTAAAAAGGGAGATTGTTGGACATACTTGTGAGAACATTCAGTGTGCACATCAGTTATTTTTATCATCAAAAATAATATATCCACTTTGTATTTTTACACATTACGAGCCATGAGCTCTTTGGAGCTTGAACAGTATTTCCTGTGAGATTGTGTAAGAGGATGGAATAAAAGGCGTGTAGCCATTATTGTTGGCTCAAAGTCATATTCTCATTATATCAACTAATAAAGATAATTACAAACAAGTCAGGAAATGTTTTTTTAATATTTCTGTCATATAGGAATGCATCTACCAATACCTACATATATTAATTTTGGGAAATTATTTGGAAGGTTGGTTAAAACGCAGATTAGGATAATGTCTTCAATAAACCTTTCATAATATAACAAATTATTTTCTTTCCTTGTTTCTTTTGGGCTACTCAGAAAACATCTAACAGGAAATATTTTGCCCCATTTGTAAAGCCTTTTCTCACAGCATTGTATCGGTCATTTGTAAGAGCCCATGTGATGTTTCCTTTTTTACACTTCTAATACTATTCTATCTTAATATTTTTCTGAGTTAGGGATGGTATTCACTATAAATAAGAACTGGGATTTGATCCTCACATTTGTTGAAAATTTTTACTTAATTATCCCATGACAAAGTATGAAATTGTGTAAATTTCTTTTATTAGATCTCCATTGATATATTCACCCTTTTGATGAAAGGGAAGAAGGGGAAATGTGTTTGTAATACAGATATTCAAATTCACACATTCACACTCTTAATTAACTTCCCATTTGGGAAGTTTCCTATTAAGAGTTGTCATTTTGATGTAAATTTTTATAATCAGAACTATATCAATGATTATTGTGTAAATATGAAGTTTAAAATTAGTTCTGAGTTTTAAATATCCAAGATAAAAACTAAGCATTACATTTTAAAAGAACCAGAAATGTATCCCCAGATTTAAAGAAACCATTTTAAAACGGAGTTTTAAATATCTACTGAATTTCAGATATCTACTGAAAGCTTCCTTTTTTTGTGTGTCCATCTTGGTGCATTCGTTATGATAGTTTAGGTTCTGCAACATATAGAATGGCTCAAAATAGATGAACATGCTCAGCTCGCACCACCGTGCTGCCTGTGTTCTGCCGCAGGGGCTGCTTTCCCCCGCTGGGGCCAGGCTCTGCCTGTCTCGGCCCCTCTCAGCCTCAAAGTCGTTAGTGCTGTGTTAATCAGTCTTGTCACCAACCCTCTGACCTTAGTGGGCGCCCAGTAAAGGTTTATGTAATGGATGAGTGCCTGTGCCAGCTTTTAATAATAACTAGGGTGAATGGGTCTGTGGAAGTTTGTTAGTCTTTTTTTTTTTCCTCTCATTCTTTTCCCTTCTTCTCCATCCTAGTGGTGGATATGTGAATTGAGACTTGCTAGAAAGCCAGACAGTTTCATAGACTTCTCCACATGTTCCTAGAGCTTTTTTCCCATTCCAGGGAAAAGGAGGAGATGAAAAAGAATATTAGGGACATGAATATTTTATATCAGTTTGAAATCTCCTTTTAAAAGAGCATAGTGACATGTGTCATGTATGCTTATGTGTGCATACATATATAAAACAGCTTTAAGAGGCACAGAGTCTGTTAACAGTAATTGTTCTGCTGAAACCTATGGTGGGAGACTGGGAGGGAAGGAGATCTATATTCAGCATATAAATATTCTGTCTGAACTTTTATCCTACCCATATATGGCATCAAAAATAAAAGCAAATGTACTTTTAAGGAGCAAAAGAATTACACAGAAAATTTTCTAGTAAGTAATCACAATTTCTCATCTCCGTTTTTAGGGGTCCAACATTACTGACACCTGCACTGAAATGCTAACATGTGGAGTCTTACTGAAAATTTCTTCTGGAAATATTCAAGAACGGGTGTTTTTCCTTTTTGATAATCTTTTGGTGTACTGCAAAAGAAAACACAGGTAAGATGATAAACAGGTAACACTTTGGAAACTGTTCCTTATTCTCACAGGTTCAGCCTTCACCTCTGTGCCTCTGGGAACTCAGTCTGGTCAGTAAACTTCCACCTACACTCAGCCTATTCTCTGACTGTTCTCATTTTCATGTAGAAGAACCTTTGATGACACTATCTCCCCAGGAATCTTCCAGAGAAAGATCTTTGTTTTTGTTCCTAACCTACATACCTCAGGCCCTGTAGGAGAGGCAGGTGTGGCTTCTCTGTTTCCTAATGCTGCTTCCCAGCCATGTCTTCACCTTCTTCAACAAGCCCAGCATATGTGAAATTCATGCCGATAGTCTTTCCTATTTGTTAGTTTTCCCTGTTTTTTCTGTTTAACAGAACACTTAATAGCTCCCTACTACACACAATTCAGTGATTGCTTTAGTTCTTGTATCACTTTCTTCCTAACCACATCCTGTCACTATTTTTGGTCTGTTCAAGACTCATATGGATGGTGCGTCCAAAATTTTGGATCAGAGAGCCGGCAATCTCTCCTTCATTACGCCTGAGCCCCGTTTCCTAGGGTTATACCTTTACTTAGTTGACACCAGCAGTTACAAAAATTAAAACCTCACTTTAAGCATCCCCCTCTGCTCCCTAAGCTGCTAATGCCAAAGTCACCATTGACCTCTGGGTTTCCTAATTAAGTGGTTACTTTTCTGCTGTTTAAGGTTTTACTTGTTTCCTCAGCAGCATTTAGCTTAGCTGAGCACTTCATCCTTCTTAAAACACTTTCTTCTCTTCTCTTTTGTGACGTCACACTCTCTTGGTTAAATACTGGCCTTACTGTGGGGCTTTGCTTTTGGCTCTGTTTTCTTCTTATTCATGGGCTCTGCTTCGGGGATTTTATCCACTTTCACAGTTTCATTTCCCACATCCATATCAAGTGTTCTGAAATCTCTGTCTGTAGCCCAGAATTGCAGACTCCTATGTCCTGCCTATTTGATATCTTAGTTGTGATGGCTGTAAGGATTCTCAAAAATGGAATTCTTGATTTTCTCTCCTAAAGCTGCTCCTCTCACAGTTTTTCCCTCCGTTGGTTTTCTCGATTCCAAAACCTAGGTATTAGCCTGGGTTGCTCTCTTTCCCTCACCGCCCCCCCTTTAATCCATTAGAAAATCTTACTGATTCTTCATTCAGAACATACGAAAACTTCCCCACATCTTTTCATCTACCCTAGGCCAGTCTACCCATATCTCCTCCCTGGGTGACAACAGCAGTCTCCTGACTGGTCCCACCACATCCTCATTCACTGTTCCACGATTTATACTCTATACAGAAACCAGAGCATATTTCATAACACAGATAAGATCATGTTATTGCCTTGCTTAAAGCTATCATTGGCTTCCTAGAATAAACTCTACTGGATTACGGTTTATAAAATTTGTGTGTGATCTGGCCCCTCCCCATTTCTCTGATCTTATCACATCTGTGATGTGATTCCGCTTCTCCAAGTCCTGAACCCGCTTAGCATTTTTTTTCTCCTGTTCCTTGATTTTGCCATGTGTGTTTCCTTCTTAGAGCCTTTTGCTCTGGCTGTTTCTTCTTGCCTCTGAGGTTTGCATGGCTGGGTTGTTCATGTCTTTTAAATCTCACTTAAATATCACTTCCTCAGAAATATCTTCCCCAACCCACTCCATCCAATGGAGCCTCATAGCCATTCTCTATAAATATCTAGAAAGTGCTTGCTGATATTTTCTTCTCTGTTTCTTCGTTTATTTTTTGCCACCTTTACTAGTGTGGACTGTAAGGACCTTGAGAAAAAAGGCATTTTACTCCCTGCTACTCCTCTAGAGACTGGAGCAGACCTGCCATGTAACAACACTCAAAAAATAGTTGTTGAATAAGGGAAAAAGTGATTGAATGAATAAACGAATGAATGAAACCCATCATTAGTTTAAATAATTTTATGTATTAATGTTGATATAATGTTATTTGTTTTAAAGAATGGATATAAGGTATTTTTTTTTATTGCTTTTTAACCACATGTGAAAATGATTCTATTTCTTTTATGCTCTTCTAAACTCTGTGTTTGGTAGCAAGAATAGAATTAATAGAAATAGGCTTTAGGAAGATGTACAAGAGGCTATTAATTTGACTTGTATGTGACTCATTAAAAACTAACGTACTCATGTTGTTTAGGTGCAGTTACTTGTTCCCAGCTTTATCGAGATATAATTGACAAATAAAATTGTAAGATATTTAAAGTGTTCAATGTGATGGTTTGATACACATTTTGAAAGGATTTCCCCCAGTGAGTTAATTAGCACATCCATTTAGGTGCAGTTAATAGAGGCATCCATTTGAGAATTGGATCCTTTTTCATTACAGTTGATCTCACCGTTATTTATACATACGCCTACCTTGAAGTTCAAAGCTTTTGCAAAATTAATGGTGAACAAATGATGACATCATTTATAGTCTCCTAGCTGTGATTGCTAAGTAAACAATAGGAAAAGTTTTATAAAATTAAAACCCTACAGTTCAGCAAATATCCTTAATGAATGTATAATGTGGACAAAAGACATAGTGATTAGAAATGGAAATCACTCAATAAATGCGGGTGTTCATTCCCTTCCTGAATTGGAGTAGTGAGCACACCATCTGTTCCCTTCATTTTAGAATACTTCATCTCCTTTATCATGTGCTATCTAACTTCCTAAGATCCTTCAGAAAGTATAAGAAAGCTAACTGAACCTTTTCCAAGCTTCCTTAATGTAATTATGAGAACCAGGGACCTGAGGAATTTATTTTAATTCCAGTTACGTTCATTAAAGACAAGAGTGCTAATTAGGCATCCCCGATTTTGATATTTCTAATGCTTTTAATCCTAGGAGAAACTAGTATTTAAAAAAATAATGAATTGTGTAATATTGAGTACATCTAACATGTTATTGTTTATTTGGGCTTGTTTGTGAGCTTTATAAGTTATCACAGTATATTTAGTCTTCTGCAACTTGTATTTTGTAAGCAATATGATTTTTAAACTGTACATATGTATGTATGGCAATGGTAGATTCATTTTAACTGTTTTATAATATTCCATTGGTCCAAAATATTACAGTTTAATAATAATTTTTCATTCTCCTATCAGTGGACTTGAGGATTATTTCCAGTTGCTCTGCTATTATGGACATTCCTGTACATGTATCCTGGTGACCATTAAGACATAAGTAAGAGGGAAATCATAAAATCAAGTTATGTAGATACTCAACATTACAATATGGAGCAAAATTGTTTTTAAACCGTAGTTTGAAATCTTTATACTTCAGCAGAGCCATTTTTTGAAGGGACCAGAGATCTGTTTGAGCTGTTACAGTATTGATCCAACACTTACTGAAACTTAGTATCTGTAGGTCAAAAGAAATATGAAAAGCCTGTATAGCATTCATAGCAGTATCACAAAGAAAATTAATACTTGGGAAAATAGGACACGATGATAGATGGCATGCCATGATTGTTTTCCTGTGACTAAAACTGTTATCAAGGATATTAAGCTTTTTAAAATGTGACTGGTTTTAAGTATGATGTACCAACTTACAAGAAATTATCTTTTGCAAGGAAACATGATATTATTTCCTACCTGAGAGACTGCTGCATGTTAGTCTGCTCTGCATTCTTCTCTATCTTCAGCCTGCCCTGATGCCACCTTTCTGACTACCTGGCCTGACTTCCTGTAGCATTTATTTCAACTTGCAAACAAAGGACATTTAAAGGCCACTTTCAAAATGAACATGGGAGTGCAGAATGGCCAAGGTCTAGGGCCAAAAATCCTCAGTCAGATTAATCAGTTTAGTTCGTTTCAGTTAGTAGTGATGAAGGACTGCTCAATTTTGATGAGGGTTTAGACAGATAAGCCAAGAACACATGCTCTTTTCTAAGGAAGGATCTCAGGGAGTGTGATGGCCCTCATGGCCCCTGCCTGCACTCAGCTCTCAGCTCCAGGGCGGGCACCTAACTGCAGAGGAGAGAGCACAGGCATACATTTACACCTTCACATAGTAAGTGAGCAATTATGCCAGCCTATTAAATTGTTTGCCAGTCTGTTGTCAATAAGTCAAATTGAGTGCTTCAGGTCAATTGAAATCTCTTGAGTGACTAGGTATTTTTTAATCCTCCTGAAACATTTCTTAGAATCTTTCCTCTTTAATTAAAAAAAGCAAAAAACAGTTAAAAAAATCTCTAATGTTTAGTGATTCAGCTACGAACATAAAATGAACTAATTCATTGTTACAAATATTCATCTTTACAACTGGATTTTTTACTTTGTGTTACATGCTTTTTAAAATAAAAGTCTGGTACCAGACATACTACACACAAAGTTTTGGCATGTTTTGAACTATTTTAAAAATAAATAAGTCCTTATGAAAGATTATAAATGTATTAAAAGAACTATTCAAAAAGCATAAGTTATCACGTCATAGAAACAGTATAGGAAAAATATCTTCAGCTGGGTAACATTCTACTTAAGCACCCCCGGTGCAGTCTCTGTGCAGAGGGATCATAAGTCATGAATTTTACCAGGGCTTGAAAAAATGGGAATTATCAGCTATTTCCTGAAAAATGAGAAATGAAGGTAATAAAAATAAAATGAAACTTTAAAATAACTAGCTTTTAGTGTCTGTCAGAGTTTGAACACCTTTGATGTCCTATATTGAATGAAAGCATGTATTTACCCCCCAACCTGTATATTGTCCCTAGTCCAAAACTTAAGTTTATTTAAAAAACCAGTATGTACGTCACATCTTTAAAGCACCCGTGCTGTTATGAATAGAGAGCACCATTAAAAAAACACCAAAAGCCTAACATTTTATATCACTGATTAAACTGGAGTCTTTCCAAGGATTACTTAAATTATATTGCTTCAACACTGCTTTTTATTAAATTTAGTAACAACAGTTTTGTGATTTCATTCATCCTAAGGCGGCTGAAGAATAGCAAGGCATCTACAGATGGACATCGGTACCTTTTTCGTGGCCGGATCAACACAGAGGTGATGGAAGTGGAGAATGTGGATGACGGCACTGGTAAGATGAGCGGACTTTAAATGGAACACCAGTAGTAAACTCCCTCCCGCAACAGACTTCTCACTTGACTAATTCTTCTGCAGTGCATGAGAGCTTAGAAATACTTTCTGAGGTAGAGCAGTCGGAGGAGAAAGGGGAGATAAGGGAGAGGAGGACTGTGGTCAAAGTGGAAGACTATTATTTGACCAAAACACAGCAGCATTAAGCACAGAGATACAAAGAAATAGTTGAGTAGGAATGTCCTAGGGCCCTCACAGTTCCTACTGTAGACAGTGTAAATATAGAAAATAGGGAGTGAACTGGTTTTCTTTTAAGTTATAGTGTGTTGTTATAAGTATATATGTGACATTTTGTTCGTATATTTGCTGTAGAGTGTAGCAGACTCTAGATTTGTTTTAGCTGTGCAACCATTCTTAATCTGAACGAGTTGTCAATTTGGTCATAGTGGAAAGTTGTAAATGGAGATGGTTTGTGTAACTTTCAGTGCTCATTTTAAGTACTTTTTAACTCAAAGATAGTAGATTTCTCTCTGTAGATTTGAAGGTGTGAATTTTTATAAGTTCATGACATCACGATTTGTCACAAACATTAAGTAAAATGAAGTTAAAATTATCTTTTTTTATTTGAAAATTTCTATAATATGAATGCTTAATAAATTGAATAAAATAACATTTTTCTCTCAATGATTTTAATTAGAACTTCAAAGGTATGCTTCTAGGAAAAAAGACAAGATGAAATAAATATATTGCTGCTAAATGATTTGTATTCTTCTATGGAGAAAAGCCTTTATAATATTCCACTGCAACATGGGAGTTGGTGTAGATCACCTGCCCCACCCCACACTGTCTTTGCCATCCCTGAGTGCCAGAGGAGAGGACTATGTTTCTCAGCCGTGGGGGCATAGATTTTCAGAGCTCCCCTGTGCACCTTTCTCTGTTTCCTTGTTAGCACCCAAACAAACAGCCCAGTACTTAAAATAGTGACCCGTGATTGCTGCAGGTAAGGGGAAAAGACATGCACCGAGCAAAATTCAAGTGGTTCCTGAGGCAGGGTGCTCCTGTAGGGAACTAAGTCATCTTGCAGAGAGGTTCCTGACTGGCCAACCATGGGATGGAGGTATGGAGGTGTCAGAGAGCTGACCCAGCTAGGAGTCGCGTTCTGGGCTGCAGACTATAATGTAGTTGCAAATACTCCAATGCTAACATGTGAGACCTAGTGGGCTCTCTTTCCATGGCAGGATGTGCATGTTATTTTTGATAAGGTAGCAGTAACTCATTTTAAGACTTTCTAAGGAGACTTAGAAATTAAGAAATGGTGTCTGTCTAAAATGTGAACAGCTGTCTCACTTCAGTATCTTGATTACTCGAGAATATCCAAAGCCCGCTGTGCTTGGGGTGGGAGGCAGTGGGAAAGGCACATGCAAATTCCCACCCTGTTTTTTGTTGGCGCTGGTACTCCCTGTCCCTGTGGTTTGAGTGCTCTGTTTCTTCCCTCCCACTTTTCCATACCTCAGATCTCCTGTGTCTCACTTCCTTCCATCTCCCTTGGATGACGTGGTTGTCGCCACTTGTACCATCTATGTTCGTACTCTGAGTGAATCATGATAGTGATTACTATGATTACAGTGCTTTTGGGAAACTGGGGCACTAGATAAAGAAATGTAAGAGCCCAGGACCTTTAGAGGCATGGGCATGAAATGCCATCCTCAGCTTATCTGTGTCAAATGTAGGGGAGTGACAGCCTATGAGGGGGATGCAGTGACTATATAAATGGTCCTTGGATTCAATCCCATGAAAAAGTTCTATTAGTGCTGGGAAGGTCCCAGTCCTCAAGGCATTAGGACCTGGGGGATCAGGGCATTGTAGAATTAAGACCTAAGACCCTGGTGGGTGTGAGTTAGTAGGGGAGATGTGACATTTCAGGATTTTAGTTGTCATAAATTAGTTATCTGATGGCACAGACTTCCAAGGCTCAGATTTCACTGAAATATGATGAAAAAATTCATTAAACTTTGTATTACTCAGTTACTTCCCTCTTAAACATACTTAAGAATCATGTTGCAGGAGTTAGGCTGCAAATAGTTGCTAGAGAAATTTTAGAAAATTTAGGCTACAATTGGATACCTTCTCTTAGCTTCCTGCAAAGGAAATTTAGTTTTCTCATGAGTGTGTTCACTAGGTCTCTGGGGGAGGTATGTATTCTCTGCCAGGACATGAAAACTCAAAAATAGATTTTTTGAAGATGAATAGCATCTTGAAGATCAACTAATGTACCCCATTAATGTTTCAGATGATAGAAATGAGGCCTCATTTAAGAACTAACTTGTTCAAGTTTATCCAGCTGTTTAGTACAGACCTGAAACTAGACTTACATTTACTAGGTTCCCATCTCCATGCTTTGAGAAATAGGGAGCAGAGGCTCTGTATGGGATTTATATGTACACTCCTAGAGAGTAATGCAGAGATGAGGCATCCATGTCTAGAGGTTAACTTTGGGTCTTTATTTCTGCTAAGAGACAGTCTAGATACCACACCAGCCTTTTCCTTTCTTGTTTTCTTGGTCATTTCCATCATGGAATCTTCATTTTTTTTTGATGAGCACAGGTTTTAAGTGTTCTGAATAGGAGCTCTAATGCTGAGAGATCTCAGCAGAGCTAATAATGTCCATATGCTAAGTCCACCCCACATTTGGACTTTGAATAAATTAAATAAGGGCTGGGCAAATACAATGTTTTTTTTCCATTGCTAAAATAAAAAACCAATAACTACCACATAGTGAGGTATAAAAAATAATAGTGAATTAATTGAGATATATTTTAAAACATGCTTAGAGCATTTGAAGGAAAATTTAAATGTTCTCCCATCTATTTAAATATAATAGAAATACTGAGTATTTTTGTGTACTGAAGGTATAAGTAAAATGCTCTTCTTTTCTAAGTAAGGGATTTCATCAGATATCTAATTGCATTTATTTAGCTCAAAACTTTGAGACTAAATAATTGCATTTGGAATGAGACTGAACTTTCAGTCAATATGTAGCTATTCAAATCTTTTGAAAAATATAAATATGATTATACTTTATTCATAATGTTTAATAACTTGGATTATATCTGTTATATCTCAGAATAGATTCAGTGATGATATAACATGCAGAAGTATAATTAATATCTCCATGTAATTCATTACTTTCTGTGTTCAAGGATGATGGCAGCTGTTGAGGTTGTGGCCAGACTTCCTTTCTGCCATTCTCTAGATCTAACGTTCATTTCAGTGAATTCTGATTGAATTTCCCTTTGGAGATTCTTTCTGAAGATGGTAGTTCGAACATGATGCTAGAAAAAGTACCCCGCTTAAGAATTAAGTAGGAAGGCTGTTGGGCTTTCTGAAATTAATTTTCATAATATATGCTTGGAAATTCATTCAAAAAGTACACCAGATCATTTTGTATGCTCTCTTAAGAACTAGTTTATTTGTGTAGTTGGACAGAGAGTAAGAATGTTGACCTGTAGAAAATGTGGTCTGTAGTTTAGTGTTGGCCAAACCATAGATTGCTGTATATAGTCAAATTTGAATTTGATAAGATGAAGAATTTTTATTCTTAAGTGAATAGATCCTTTTTAAAGAAAAACTTAAGCTGTCATTTTTAATATAAATATTTGAAACTATCTAAAATACTGAATATGTAGTTTTTAGAAAATTGTAATTGCTTATTAAAGAAAAATTTGAAATTACAAAGATATAGAAAGATGGAAAATATTAGATAATCTCACTATCCAAAGACAAATAAATGAGATTTAAAAAAATATTTCCCTCAATTTTTGTTTCATGCATAGACAAAAAATGCTTAAAAACATGATTTATATAATTTGGTACCCTTTTTCATTTTAATAAGTGTTATCTTATTTATAGTCATCTTTATTTTCATGTTTAATACCAATAAACATATTTATTGTTACTTACTAGTCAATTGAACAGGTAAATTAGTTACCTTAATAACTGTAGTGTTGTTGCATAAGCTGTACTGAATACATTCTTAATTAAAAAGCGTAACTTTAAATGTTGAAAAGACTATTAAAAGCATAGTAATTCTTTTCTGATACACTTAGATTTTCAATATGCTATTAATTTAAAGGAGTATTTTAAGGAATTAAAAAGTCAAGGTAGCTACTTTTTAGAGTTTTAAAAGAAAAATCAGTTGGAACCTTTTTTTCTGCCATAAGAATGTCATATGCATTTCTAAAAAGATTGAAATACAGTTGATATTTAATGATAGATCAGGTTCATGTGTACAACATAGTGATTTGACAATTTTACACATTATGCAATGCTCACCATCTGTTACCATGCAAAGATATTATAATATTATTGACTGTATTCTATGCTATACCTTTCGTCCCTGTGACTGACTTGTTTTACAGTCGAAAGTTTGTACCTCTTGATCTCCTTCACCTGTCTCACCTATTCCCCCAACCCCCTGCCCTATGGCACCACCAGTCTGTTCTCATTATTTATGAGTCTGTTTCTGTTTTGAATCTTTGTTTGGTCATTTGTCTTTCATTTTTTAGATTCTACATATAAGTGAGATCACATAGTATTTACCTTTCTCTGTCTGGCTTATTTCACATAGCATAAGGACCTCTACTTCCATCCAAGTTCTTGCAAATGGCTAGATCCCATTCTTTTTTAATGGCCAAGTAATATTCCACTGTTGTCACATGCTATTTTGGATGCCAGAAAATTTTCTTATATTATTTGATAAAATCAAAGATTTATTCCAAAAAATAATTTTCTCAACATTATTCATAGTATGGATAAATTGTAATTTTAAATATTTTTCTTAGAAATTTATACATTTACCCTATTGATCTACAGAATGAGGTTTAATACACTATTTAAACATCAGTTGCTTGATGTTTTGAAAAATATTTTCTGGCAGTTTCTTCTGTTTCCCAGCTTGAGAATACAATACTTGGCTATCTTATGTCTCATTAAAATGCAAGTTTTTGAAAGGGAAAGAATTTCCACTGATATTTATAATTGTATCAGGATTTTAAAAACCTCCTCTTGTATAAACTATGCTGACTTAAGAATTGTTCAGGGCTGCTCCTTGAATTTTTCTCTTTTAGGAAAAGAAATCAATGACTAGAGACTTGTACTTTGATATTCCACACTTAATGAATGGCAATTTTAATTCCATTCCTTTGTGACACTTCCCATAAAATTAATATTTCAGACCCATTGAAACTTGGAAATTCCTGTGTTTGCCACTAATAAATTATTTATTCTCATTGTCAAAAAATATTTAAAATTCCTAGTATGGAAAAGCACTATTGGACTTTTCCATGATCTCATTGTGGGTATTCTTTGTGGATAAGTTTCTTATTCTTTAGAATAAAGGTATTGAGAAATGTGCTATGATTAAAATTTATGAAGGTGTGTATATATTACTAAGTCTTTTGAAATAAATGAGAATCAATTGCTTGTTTTGTATAGCATTGGTAATTTGGTAATTATGGTATCATTATGAAATATACTATATTTTGAGGCCTGTTGTATGTATATACATGTGTTTGTATATATGCATGTATGTGTGTAGATGTATGTATGTAATGATGTTAATATATTTAATATATACAGATGTTTAAAGTTACAATTTTAAAAAAAACTGATGTGAGAAATTAGCTAGCACATAAAATTAAAAAAAAGAACATTATCCTTTAGTTTTAAATTATTAGGTGACACAAGCTGTTCTTTCAAAAGTATATTGGTACAGCAATTAACTTGCTATTTGAGATGGTAGATTATACAGTCAGCTAATGATTTTGCTGTCTATACATGAAACAAGAGCCACACAGAATCACGTGCTGACTTGTCTGGTTCTGAGTTTAATCGTACAATCTCCAAGAGCAGTTTGAATGCACAGGTACAGTGTTTAGGCAAGGCTTCAGTGGAGGATGCGGGTACACTTTGAAGAGAAGAGAGTCGATGAGGTGGAGAGCAGAGTTGGGTATCTCAGTGAGAGTCTCTGCCTGGGGAACACGTAAGTATTCATTGGAAAAGGATGAAAGCAGCAAAGAGTGGCACGCTGACATAATGGGAAATGGCACTGATTAGATAGTGTGAAGCCAGCTTATGGAGACTAAAGCAAACCTACATGGTTTGACTTGATTTTGAGTGATGAGCTACCAAAGGCTTTTGAGCTAAGACATGTGCTGATGAAAAATATTTAGGAAGAGTGAGCAGAGTATGGAGAAGGCAGAGTCAGGCTCAAGTAATCCAAGGAGGGAAGGAAGGAAGACCCTGGTGATAGAGGGGCCGGCCCAGGGCACACACTGTGCTGGGTCAGGAGCATCGCCCTCGACTCGTGTTCCTCTTGTTCTGTGGGAAGAAGACATTATGTTCGTTTTGAAGTAAGTCCAGTGTTTTATTATTTCAGGCTGTGTGTGGCTATTCTGATTTTCTTCATCTAGAGTATTGTTAAAGGAGTAATAGCGCTAGTGGGAGTGTGGGATCCTTAAGCTTCAGGGCTAGGCTTCACTTAGGTAATCTTGGCCTGATTGGAAGAGGAGAGAGTCTGAAAACTGTGCTTGTTGTGATACTGACCTTGTAAGGTGACAACTTGGGGAAGGAGGGTATTTGAACATGTACAATTTGATCTTTTCCTACCCCAATTTATCATAATTTCTCAGTGGTTATTTTTTGTAGGTATTAAGGTGGGATTGTAGCGTAACGTGAACTAATAATTTCCGCTTCCTTACCTACTCCATTGATACTTACCTGACATGTATTCTGAGGCTCTGCTACTTTGTATAAGACATGACATGAATTAAATAGTCAAGATAAGAAGAAAAGTACAAAAATTCCCTTTAAAAACAGATTGTAATTTCCTTATGGGGGGAATCCCTGCATTTGGATCTGCATTTGAATCTGTATCTTACCACAGATTGTTATTGAAAATTAATGGACTTATGGCACATACACATAAACTACAGACTAATATCTCATCTAATTCTATCCTGGATCCAATGTAACTTGGAATTTTTAAAACCTCCCAACTATACACAATCATTTAATAATGCATTTTTGGAACAGTTAGTTTGATCAGATAATGTGTGGTGATTTGGGAGCTAAAAAGACTGGGAAACAGATTGTGGATGAATGAGTTCCAACCATGTCTGTCTCTACTCAGAATTTATCAAATGAAATAAACCATTTGAAGAAAAACAAATCAAAAAAAGGTGCAGTGCCACAAATTCATTTCTGTAAACCACTCTAATATTTTGTGGCTCACCTTTTGTCCGCCAACCGTCCCTGCTCAGTGACCCTTGGTGGGATGCACCAACAACAAGTATCACTTTAGTTGGTACAGATGCTGAGTCAGGCTTTTGTCGCATGTTTTCCCAGCTTGGAATCTTTGCTTTGCAGACTGTCATGCCGGTGAAGGCTGGATGCAAGTCATGTCACTCTTCTCTACATGCTGTTAGTTAGAGAACTGCTATAGCGGGTTTACTCTTGACGTGTTCAAATCCAGCATGACAGTTTAGCCAGAATAACGGTGAGACCTAGAAAAAGACAATTCAACGTGAATACAAACTCAAAGAACGTTTTTTGTGCGTTTCTGTTTATGCCAATTATATGGAATGATGTGGTTTGAAAGTGTGTATTTTTCAGCCGTGTGCACTGACAGTGGATTGACATTGGTACATTTCCATTTACTGAAGATTAGGTGAATGCACTCTTAGAATGTTCCAGTCACTTGTTCTGATTCTTACTGTGTGGTGCATTAAACAATCGCGAATTGTTCTGTGGGGGTACAGTTTGTCTCTGAAACCTACAATCAGATTTCAAAGGAATATTAGAAAAGCAAAATGAACCTAACACTTTAAATATTGATTATTGAGATGAAAACTCTTTAAACATTCTTTTTTTATTGCTTTGGGAACTTCAACAATATTTTTGGACATAGAGGAAAGGAATGTTGATTAGTTTGGATGTGTAATCTCATGCAATGCATTACTGTTATGAGTTTTAAATGTTTCGTTATTGAGCACTGACTGCATTTAATTTTTAAGAAATTTTTATATTCTTTAATACACATGAAAATCAAAGATATTTTGAAGAATTTAGTGTTTTTGGAACTTCTGTGAACTGAATGATTGTGTTGATATATTATTAATATTTTATTTATTCGTTCACCTTAATGCATTAATTTTCAGCTGACTTCCATAGTAGTGGACACATTGTTGTGAATGGATGGAAGATACATAACACAGCAAAGAATAAATGGTTTGTGTGTATGGCAAAAACACCTGAAGAGAAGCATGAATGGTTTGAAGCTATTTTGAAAGAAAGAGAACGGCGAAAAGGTGGGTGTGTGAATTGGGCACAGTTACTTTGTGAAGATTCTAACTTAGCAAGAAAGCAAATAATGGGCAAAAATTAGGAGAAAGTCAAAAGATGTATATGTTCACTTGGATTTTCCATGTGATGTAAGCCTTGTGCTAAAATTCTTTTTGAATACTTCCAAAGTTATAACTTACTAAAAGAAAAGGAAAACTGTTTGTAGCTAGCAATAAAACAATGTGTGCTGGCAGTATCTTTCAGTGTCTTAGTCTCTTGCAGCTGCTATAACAGAATGCCTTAGACTAATGGCTTATAAACAGTGGAAACATTCTTACAGTTCTAGAGGCTAGAGTCCCATGATTTGGTGTCTAGTGAGAGCCCACTCACTGGATCATAGACAGCCATCTTCTCACTGTGTCCTCACGTGGCAGGAGGGGTGAGAAATGTCTTGGGTATCTCTTTTATAAAAAGGCACTAATCCCGTTTATAAGGGGATTCATCTATCATCTCCCAAAGGCTCTACCTCCTAATACTATCACACTGGTTGTTAGGATTCAATTTACGAATTTCAGGGCACACAAACATTCACTCATAGCAAACAGTTTCACTTGCTTTAAGATTTGTTCAATTCTCGTTGCACTTTATTCTTGCCATTTCTAAAGCATTATTGCAGAGTTTTCCTCTAAGAGATGAACTTTAGTAATATAACGCAGTGTTGCTGGGCCTCCAGCAGTTGTTCTCTATATATCTAACAGTACATTGAAAATCCCTTGACTAAATTGGTTCGTGTCCTAATTATGGAATAAGAAGTTGGATATATATCATCTTTTAAAATTTTTTACAGTGCCATTGAATATTATGTGATGTAACCCAATAAAGAGCTTGGTCACATGAGGAGGTCTAATGAAAATCTGCATAATTCTTTTTGCAAGATTTGCAGGAGGTATTTGACCTGGTAATACACAGTTGTATGATGTTTATCTGCAAGTAAGCATATTTCTTTAATTCAGCTAGGACATAGAAATGCTTATATAACTACTAGTTTTTTTAACAAATTATTGACAAGAAACAAGACCATATTTATTTCTTCTCACAGAGACCTAGTAATAAACCATCTCATTACTGATGAAATTTCAGAGCACAAAGTGCCCTTTCTTCCATCTTCAGCTATTTTCCCTTAAAGAACAAAGTTCTTTAGCTATTTTCCCTTGAAGTACAAAGTTCATACCTTGATTAAAATATTCATAGTACACATTTGTATAAGAATTTCCAAATACTTACGCCTTTGATTGGTCGGGGGTGAAGAACCAGATAGAAAATTTTGAAACAAGGATTATGAATGCATAACTGAATCTAAGTTTTATTGAATCTAGCAGTTAATTCAAATAGCATAGCAGATCATTTAAGAGGGAAATGGAATTATTCATCAAGTTGAACCTTTATTCTTTTCAGTATGGCTATGCATAAAGATAAACATAAGACAAAAAAAGAAGGAAGGAAGGAAGGGAAAAGGGAAGAGAAATGGAATGGGGCAGGGGAAAGGAAGGGAGCGGGGAAGGGGAAGGGAAGGGAGAGGGGAAGGGGAAAGGAAGGGAGAGGGGAAGGGGAAGGGAAGGGAGAGGGGAAGGGAGAGGGGAAGGGAAAGGAAGGGAGAGGGGAAGGGGAAGGGGAAGGGAGAGGGGAAGGGGAAGGGAGAGGGGAAGGGGAAGGGAAGGGAGAGGGGAAGGGGAAGGGAAGGGAGAGGGGAAGGGGAAGGGAAGGGAGAGGGGAAGGGGAAGGGAAGGGAGAGGGGGAGGGGAAGGGAAAAAGAACAAAAGAGTGAACACGTTCTATAAATCTGCTCCTGTTAGCAGACTCTACTCTTAATGGATTACTCCCTATCGCTGGCAAACATTAATGGCTCCTCCATTTTAAAAAGTAAAACTTTTGTAAGAAATTTTGTAGCTAGAAGACTAAAAATAATTCAAGTATTTCTTCCACAACAGTTCTCTTCATCAGTCCCATCCACTGGTTGTCAGGGTTTCTGGGATTTCGGCTCTGAACTAGACTCCTTGCCTGGTTATCTATTCCACCAGACGCACTTCCACTCCAACTCCTCTTTCTCAGTCTTTGTTTTCAGCCATGTCCTCGTTCTTGAGCTCCACATGCACGTATTCCCCTGACTCCCGGGCTTAACCCAGACAACCAAACTTCACGTGCTCAGTGCAGGTGCCTCCTTACTTGAAACCCTTTGCCCAACATTGTCCCTCCCCTGTTCAGTTCTCATATGAGAAGCCTGGAAGGCATCCTGATTTCTTCCCTCCTTTGTGCCTACGTTTAACCCATTGTAGTCTTATCAGTACCACCTCCTAGATGTTTCTAGACTCCATTGTCTTCATCCTGTAGCCCCTTCATCGCTTCAGCAGGGGCTTCACCTTACCTGGACATTTAAGGTTCCCTCCTAATGCCCTCACTCTTTAAAAACCACCCCTCTTCCAGTTTGTGCCCTACACTGTCCTCTGAGTTTTGTTTCCAAAGCAAACAAAACTTTCTTTCCTCTACTATCCTGTCTTACCTCCCTCTGTTTAAAGCCCTTGGCGTTCCCCAGTACCTAAGGAGTGGGGTGTGCTGAAACTGAGCTTGAGCAAGGGCCCTGCCTGCCCTGCCGCACACTTCCTGTCCTCTTGCCTACATCCTGGGCTCCGTGCTTCTGTGCTGCTTCAGCTAAGTTAGCTCATGTGAATACCTTTTCTCTCTCTAGAGATGATTCATCCCCACGCATTCAAACCTAGCTCTTCCATGCAAACTTTCTTAACATTTCTTAGATAGATGCAAAATACTTGAATGTGCTTTATTGTATCACATTTTTTCCTCCATGGCTGTTTCTACCCCCCTAACCATTTGTGCTGATCTAATCCTTTAGAAGGTGTACATGGAACCCAAAATACAGCTGCTTTTCCTCCACTGGCCAAACCATGTGCCTTTGGGGCACAGTTTGCACAAAGGTGTCCTATGGCCCTAGGAATCTTGCCTTGACTGTCTCCCTGGCCTCCCATGGACTTCTGAAAAACCAGGGTTCTTGTACAGAGCCCTGTGTCTGTTAACCGCCTGCATGGTAAATGTGCAATACATGTTTGCTTGATGAAGGCACAAGGGAGTGAAGAGACTTCTTCCATTATTTGTCCTTTGTTTCATTTCTGATAGGTTTAAAATTAGGAATGGAGCAAGATACCTGGGTAATGATCTCTGAACAGGGTGAGAAACTTTACAAAATGATGTGCACACAAGGAAATCTAATCAAAGACAGAAAAAGAAAACTGACGACGTTCCCTAAATGCTTCCTTGGAAGGTAGGGCTGGTGATCTGGGTGCATGTGTTCCATTCATACTTTAATTATCTCATGTGTTGACTTGCCTTTAATTATTTGTTTTTCTTTAAAAACATGTCCCCCTAAACATTTCTGGATATTTCTTTACTGTCAACACTTCCTGGATCATATTGGGAAGACTGAATAGACATAAAGCCAGGAATCATGACCAGAAAATTAAGGCCTCTGTCCATTCACTGGTGACCTCGACAAGGCCTGAAGTACCAGGTTCCGAGGAGGAGGCCGGGACTGGGGTCAGGCAGGGGCTGCAGGCAAGTGGGGTTGCCTGCAGGGACAGAGCCTGGCAAGCATGTGAGTACAGAGCCTGAAAGTCAGAGAAGTGTCAAGGCTGAAGGCACAGTCTATATGATCACTTAATTCAGAATTTTGACAGCTGAGCTCAGGATGGAGGGCTGTAGAGAAGGAGTCAGAAAAAGTGGGTCATGCGAGTGGCCAGGCACAGGGCAACAGACAAAGGAGGTTGCCTCGCTTTTAGAGTGGACGGACTGTGTGTTCCTGGAATACTGCAGTCAGCTGCATGAGGGACTCCCCCCTGAGTTAGGCATGCAAGGGCAAAGGGAAGGGCAGCGGCCTTCAGGAGCCTCTGCTAGGCCAGGTTCTGTGCTGTTTTTCTGCCTGTACATGATTTCTGATCCTTAAATGCATACTTAGGAGTTAAAATTTTTATATTTTTTTGAAGATTGAGAAATTAGGGACTCAGGGAGTTTAACATGCCCAAATTCATACAGCTCATAAATGCTGGTGTCAACTCTACAGAGGCAGATTGTAGTAGGAATTCAAAGCCCAGACTTCACAATCAGACCGTCTCCATTCAGATCTGGTCCTGCCACCAACTGAGCGATTTGGGAAAGTTAAACTTCTCTTCTCTAAAAATGGAGATGATCATAGTGCTTACCTGGAATACCTGCCAGAATGTCTTTTTGATTAGTTATGCAGACACACAAAATAACCACCCACCCCATCAGAAGAACATAGGACAGGAAACCGGGTGCCCATGGGGCAGCATGGGGTCTGTCCTTGGCTTGTCATGGTCCTCACCATGGGCCACACTGTGGTCCTCCAGGCGACAGCACTTGTGCAAGGGAGAGAGTAGTTGGGAGCCCATCCTGGCTTAGAAGCTCCATGTTGCAAAGAAGACACTATTTCTTGTAACAGCTTCAGGGGCATAACTTCCAGGGACCCGACAGAGATGTGCCCAATTACAAGAGGGTCACTTCAAGCTGTATCTTAAAAATATATTCATTTTAACCATCAGGGGTTGTTTTTACCATAAGGAGTGCCTGTCTAGTAACACAGATCAGACTTCTAGAGAAATGGAGCTGGAAAGGTAACCCAGGGTCAAGTTTTTCCTTATTGAAGGAGAAAGGGCTTTGCCAACCCTCCTTTCTGCACACTGTCTTACATGGCTGTAGAGCTAGTTAGCTGTAATGTTATGTAAAGCATTCCCAGAGCACCTGATATATAGGAAAAACTCAGCAAATGTTAGCTGTGTTAATTGTGGCCTTTTCCATAACAGCAAACTACATCTGCGTTAGAGCCCAAGTTTGAGATTGTTTCTGACTGGCTCATGATCCTTTTGCAGAGTTGATGGAATCGTGTTACTTGAGTACGTCCCGTGATAAAGCCACTCACTAACTTCATTTCCAACCCCTCCTCCTTTTCTCTCTATACTCCTAATTTATAGCAATACTTAAAATGTGGTATTTCCCCATTTTCAATGGACTCATTCAGGAATCTGGTGACATCAGAACAGAAATTAGATGTTAGCTGCACAGCAACCACCTCAACCTGCTTGCCAACCACTGACATTTAATAAGCACTCAGAGCGTGCCAGGCACTATGCTGAGTTTCTGACATCTAGTAGCACATTTGATTTATGACAGCACTATAAGGTTGATTTTCTTATCACTTCTGTGGTATTGAGGAAAAAACTGAGGTTTAGAGAGCTGCGTTTATTAATCCAGTATCCCACAGCTCGTAGAGGCAGAACCAGGATTTGAATCCAGCTTGTCTTATTACAAAGTACATGACCTTAACCAGTATATATTTTATCTCCTTTTATTTTCTTTCTTATGGATAGTTCTTACTTTTTTTTGGATGGTTCTTACTTAATAGCAGAATAAAAGCACTTTAACAACTTCTTCTGCCTTAAAATGTGCTCTTTAGACTAGACATCCATTTTTAGACTTCCACAGCCCTTAGTTATTTGACTTCAGCCATATATTTTGCTTTTGATCTTGAAATAAATGGAAACTTTATTTTCCTGACACTTTCCATAGCTTTGCTTCTCTGGCCTCTGTGCAAAAACAAAAACCATTCCAAAATATATTCATTAGTTTGTGTGAAAGTTCAAATATTAGATTTTTATAGCATGTAAAAGATTTTATTATAAAGTGTCTGTTTATTTAGTGTTCTCATATTGATAGCACATGGCCATAAAAAAAAATCATTACCGAGCTGAGGCTCTCCTAAGTGTTACAAAACGTCATCCTTATCTTGATATCTGGGGATCCTCCTCCCACCCCCAAATGCTGAAAACTGGGAACTATAATACCCTGTGGCCTTTTACAGCCACAGCAGCTGTACCTGGTAGACAGTTCTGATGGGTGGTTTTGTGCTGGAATATTCCTTGTGGCTGACAGTTTACATACAAAGGTGAGTTTTCCAAGTAATGTCAAACCTTGAAAACAGTGTAGCAAAACTTTTCTATGCCTTTCAGTGGGTATTTTCTGTTGTTGCAAAACAAATTAGCACATACCTAGTGGCTCCTCGTTCTATAGGTCAGAAGTCCAGGTGAGCAACCGTGGGCTCTCTGCATAGGCCAAAATCAAGGTGTGGGCTGAGCTCTTATCTTGAGTCTCTTGTGAATCCACTTCCAAGCACATGCAGGTTGTTGGCAGAATTCAGTCCTTTGTGGTTGTTATGAGGCCCCGTTTCCATGCTGGCTGTTAGCCAGGAGCTCTATCAGCTAGAGGTTGCAGGAATTCCTTGCTACATAGCCCCTCTATCTTCAAAGGCTTGGTGGTACACTGAATCTTTCTTATGCTTTTGATTTTCTCACTTCCTCTTGTGCCACAGCCTGAGAAAACACTCTCCTTCAAAGGGCTCAGCTGTTTGGGTCAAGCCCACTTGGATAATTCCCATATTTTAAGGTCAACTGACTTGGGATTTTCATTACATATGCAAAATCCATTCACAGGACCCACCTAGATTAGGATTTGATTAAAAACCAAGGGGTTGGATTCTTGATGGGGTGGGGGAGGTGGGGGAGTGGAAGGACATCTTCAGATTTCTATCTACTGTACAGGGCATGCAGTTTTGTTTGTCTTCTTGGAGTTTCAAACCCGTTGGTTCTCTATGCCTGGAAAGCCACAGTCAAGACAGTTCTCTTATATTAAGTAATTATTACTGTATCTAATTCTGTATTTTAGTTATCTTCAAGGTCTGTTGTATTCTCTTTAGTCCCAAATTTGTCTTTCTTTGGATAGTAACCTTATAATTAAATCTTCTCTAAAAATGTCCCTTTGTGTTTATTAGTGGTCTCATGTGAAAAAAATGTATGCTGAAGTGCACTGCAAATAGTCCTTTATATTTGAGACTCCTTTCAAAGCAGCTTGATGTATCCATGGTAGAGATAGACTTTGTTGGGAAAAGATAATTATTTAACTTCTTCATTGGCTTTTTGTTGCAGCGAATTTGTGTCCTGGCTGTTGGAAATTGGAGAGACTCACAGACCTGAGGAAGGTGTTCACCTGGGACAAGCATTGTTAGAAAATGGGATCATCCACCATGGTAATTATTTTATTAATTACTTATTTAGTCTGTTTATCCACAGATTGCATCTATCTTAATTCCATTATTCAGTTTAGTTTATAATAATTCTCCACATTATAGGATGCTTATGTTGTTTTAACAACGTTTTTGAGTGTCTAATATATGTAGAACTGTGGTTGAGGGAGTACAGGCTTATGGTGATGTATTTGCTAACTTTTAAATGAACAACACAGGCAAGACTTAGAAACACAGTACTGTGGGATTGTGGAGGAATTGCGAGTTCTAACTAGAGCATTTGGGAATGCTTTATGACGAAAGTGGCATTAATGTTGGGCATTGGAGAATGAATAGAGCTCTGCCAGGGACGGAAAGGTAGGACATTCTAACCTGAGGGATACTGTAGAGCATCCGGGCACAGGAGTGGAAAGTTCATGGTGGCCTCTTCAGGAGCTAGCACAGAGTCCCATGGGGCAAGACAATATAGCTCATGGATGAATATATACTGGGGGTTGGGGGAGGTGAGAAAGGTAGGTAAAAACGTGATTCCAGAAAATTGTACCTCTCTGGCTAAGCTATGTGGACCTTATTCTAAAGAGGTTGAGGAGCTGATGGAAATTTTAAAGCAGAGGAGTGATCAGAACTTGATTTTAGTGCCATCACATTCAGCAGCAGAGGATCTGGCATGGAGAGGTTAGAGCTGCAAAGAACACAGAACATCAGGAGGCCCCATGTGCCCCAGGAGGACTGTGGCCGTGGACGTGAAGACAGTGGTCCATTCCAGAGATTTTGGAGATGCTGAAACAGCATATTTGATGACCTTTTGTACATAGGACATAAGGAGTGAAGGAGATCAGGTTATTCTGAGCTTTCTGTCTGGATGACGGAGATAGTTAATTCGGGAGAAGGAGTAGGTTGGAGAGAATATCATGGATTTACTGTGGACTGGAGATAAGATATCATGGGGGAGTGCCTCAGAGATTGAAAATATGTGAGTAAAGCTCAGGATGGAGAAGGATCAAGAGACAGATTTGGAAATCATTTCAAGAGAGCATCAGATTCGTGAGAACATCGGGACAAACAAGAAAGCAGTGATAATGGGACTTAGATATGACTGGACTGCAAAAGTTAGAAGAGGAGAAAAGACGGAATTAGAAGTGCATGTGGCTATTTGGCTGTGGTATTTTGATGTTCATTTTCTTTCTAAATTAGTGTGAAGGGAAAGCAAACTACATCCTTCTAATGTCTCCCCAGCACCCTGGGTGCTGCCAACAATGTGTACCCCTGCCTATCCAGATAGCAGTCTCTGGAACTCCTTTTTGTCGCTCATGAAGAGAAAAGCCCTGTGAACTCTACCACCAAGAGAGGCCCTAGTCACACCGCTCTTTCCCTTCTAGGATCCCACCTGCTTCCTAGTCACCATTTTCTCCTTCCTTGCTCTCACTTTGTCCTCCGTTCCCACAGCATACTCTACAGGTGACAGGTGAAGAGGCCTTTTAAAATATATTTATGTAAGATTAAGGCATTCTCCTGCTTATAGTCATCTACTGGCTTCCCATTAAAGTTATAGTCCAGATCTCTTGCCGTGGCCTAAATCTCTCACCATGGCCCACAGGGCCTTATGGGATAGGGCCCCTGACTTCCTCTCTTAGCTGACACGCAGTGTTACACCTGCCTCGTCACACCATGGCCGCTCTGGTCTGCCTCTTCCCTGAGCACTGCAAGAGAGCTCTCCACTCAGGGCCTTTGCTCTTGCTGCTCTCATTCAACTATTACTTACCAATTCCTAAAATATGCTACAGACCTTTCTAGGCGTTGGGGATACAGCAGTGAATGAAATGACAAAATTCACTGTATTCATGGCTTAACGCCTTGCATGACCCTCTAACTTCTAGAATCCCATCCAGTCCTGTTGTTCCAGTAAACTCCTTTTTTAATTATTGAAGTTTTCTTCATGCACTTATCACTATCTGAAATTATCGTGTTATTTTGTTTCTTTATCATTTCCCTCTTTGTCTCCCAACCCTTTGCTGGCCTCCAGTCAAACTATAAACACCGTGAGTTCAGGAGCCTTGTTTGTTAATACATAGCAAATGCCTGTGGTGCCTGATATATGTAAGTGCTCAGTTAATATTTGCTGAGTGAATGAATAAATGAATAGTTATATTTTGAGCAAACAGATAATACTAATAAATTGTATATGATTTTATACTCGATTCATTAGCACTATTAACATACCATTTAGCACCTAGTATGCTAAATAACCTTATACAAAAACTTATAAAATGTAAAGACATTTAAGTTGGTTTTTCTCTTTGCTGCTCCTCTTTCCTGCCCTCTAACCCAATTCCAACTGTATATTTAGGACAAGGATGGAATATATTTGTGTTTCCTGCAGTCCACTGAACCTCAAGTATGCAGCATGTAGAGAGGTTTTGCATATCATCATTGATCTTCAGAAATGGTGATTCCTTTCCCATTTAGACTATGTCCTTCCAGAGACTATGTTACCAATAAAGGAAAGAAATAATCGGTTTATAGACACCTTTTGTTTATCCCTATATTAACCATGTCTTTCTTTCACTGTGTAAGGTATTAGCTAGGTATTTTAGTCATGTAAACATGAACTAGCAGCCTTTGTTTCTCATGGTCTAGTAGATTTAAACTTATCTTTTCACCTTTTCTATTAAAAATTCCACCTACTGACATATTACCTCTCAGAAAGCAGAAATTTGTGAGGATGGGAAAACTAATTATTTAGAGAGATATTTAGAAGGAAAACTGTATTGGTTAATACTAGCTGCGTATAACAGGTAAACCTCCTCAGTGCAGTGGCTTACGTTATAGAAGCCAATTTTCACTCATATAAAGTTCAGTCAGCAGTGGAGGAGTGGATGTGGTGTCTGTCTGTCCATGTAGCATTTAGGTGCCTGACAGGCTCCACCAGCTTCAGTGCAGGGCTCCTAAATATCACCTTGAAAGAGTGGTGGAGTTTTTCATTTGTTTTAAATGGGCCTCCCCGTTTTGTTTTGTTTGTTCTAAATACAGTTCCCATTGTGCATCAGTTTTGTGCACATGTCCTTGGACACAACTCAGTTTTGACCACCCTTGACTACAGGAGAAAGTTAAAGATGACGTATAGACATATGCCTAGGGAAAACAAAACCTAAGCCACTTTGGTGAACAACTACCCAATTTCTGCCACTGTAGCTCCTATATAAGATCTATGAAACTACATCAAAGATAGAGTAATCATTATATATATTTGTTAATGTTTTATGATGATATCTGTATATAATATTCACAAAAATAACTTAACATTTTTATTTTCCACTGAGGATTTTTGAGTTGTGTTGTTGATTTGAGTGACTTTAAACCTTTCAAAATTAGAGATAACAGGAAAAAATTATCTTAAATATCCATCATAAATTGCTATATAAATTGCTTAAAAATGATGGGTGTGCAATTTTTTTGTACGTCTATGGGATTACTTACTATATTTTACATATTATTATTTTATATATTACACTGTCTGTCATGGTATTTTCCTTTTTGACTATGAGGTGCCACGAAATAGATAAAAGTGAATTATAGAAACTTATTCCCAGCACTGGAAAGAGTCATGGTGTAGGCAGAAGGTGTCTTTCCAAAAGAGCTATAAAGTTATTTTCAAGTCACCTGTCTACTCATGCTTTCATATTTCAACAAGGTGATCTAGGTTTGTGTGAGGAATAATTGCTTATTTGCATAGTGATTTGGGTTCTGAAAATCGAAGGCATAACTATTATGGGTGGAATTTTACTTACTTTACAATAACAAGATTGTTATTACTTTGTCTGAAGACATGAATAACTAGTCAAATACATTCAAGTCAATTGTAAGTTAGTACAAAGTAGAAATAGAATAATATATTTTAAATATCATCATGAGCATAGTCTTCTAGAGCCTGACCTTTTAGTTCATGACTGCTGAAAGACCTTGAAGGAATCAAAAACTCCACCCTAAATTCTGTTAAAATGGTTCTCCAAATATATATATATATTTTTTTTTTATTAAGGTATCATTGATATACAGTCTTATGAAGGTTTCACATGAACAACATTGTGGTTACTACATTCACCCATATTATCAAGTCCCCCTCCCCCGCACCCCATTGCAGTCACTGTCTGTAAGTGTAGTAAGATACTACAGAGTCACTACTAGTTCTCTATGCTATACTGCCTTCCCTGTGACCCACCTACATTATGTGTGTTGATTATAATGTCTTTTAATCCCTTCTCACTCCCTCCCCAACGTCTTCCCTTTAGTAACCACTAGTCCCTTATTGGAATCTGTGTTTGCTGCTGTTTTGTTTCTTCAGTTTTGCTTTCTTGTTATATTCCACATATGAGTGAAATCATTTGATACTTGTCTTTTTCTGCTTGGCTTATTTCACTGAGCATAATACCCTCTAGCTCCATCCATGTTGTTGCAAATGGTAGGATTTGTTTTCTTCTTATGGCTGAGTAATATTCCATTGTGTATATATACCACATCTTCTTTATCCATTCATCTACTGATGGACACTTAGGTTGCTTCCATTTCTTGGCTATTGCAAATAGTGTTGTGATAAACATAGGGGTGCATATGTCTTTTTGAATTAGGGATCTCGTTTTCTTGGGGTAAATTCCTAGGAGTGGAATTCCTGGGTCAAATGGTATTTCTATTTTGAGTTTTTTGAGGAACCTCCATACTGTTTTCCACAATGGTTGAACTAATTTACATTCCCACCAGCATTTATTGTTCCTTGTCTTTTGGAAGTTGGATATCCTAAGTGGTGTGAGGTGATATCTCATTGTGGTTTTAATTTGCATTTGCCTGATAATTAGCAACGTGGAGCATCTTTTCATGTGCTTGTTGGCTATCTGAATTTCTTCCTTGGAGAAGTGTCTGTTCAGATCCTCCACCCAATTTTTAATCAGATTATTTGTTTTTTTGGGTATTGAGGCATGTTAGCTTTTTCTGTATTTTGGATGTTAACCCCTTGCCAGATATGTCATTACAAATATATTCTCCCATTCCGTAGGATGTCTTTTTGTTCTGCTGATGGCATCCTTTGCTGTACAGAAGCTATTTAGAATAAAGAATACCAGCTAAACATGCTAGTTTCAATTGTACATGGTTCCAAGTGACTTGATTTTCATAGCTTGGAATCAGCCAGTGTGGGAGTATTGAATGCCATAGAAACTGGTTAACACTCTAGATCGGGGCTTCTTCTCCCCTCCCACCACCTAGAGCTAGTTGTTAAACATTTACCAGTCCTTTTCGGGTAATACCACAATAATAGCACATTGTTGTTTAAAAGATGGCATTATGCAAACTTTCTTACTAGATGACCTGAACCTCATCAGTTAATAAATTCATTTTTCATAATCCAGTAGTTGGGGGGAGTGGATTTGAATGCAGAACTATACAGTATTTTAACAGCTAAGAGTTGCAGATTAACCCAAGATTAGTTATCAAAGTCACAAGTTTGCCTTGTAGCTAAGCCCTCCCTTTTGAATAGATTAAACCACTTGTTGTATTGGAACAGGAGACATTTGGGCCCAAGATTTCCTCGAATTTTGGAGCATCAAGACAATAGTTTATTTCAGTGAATCTTAAGGAATAAAAATGGGGCTAGGTAGATTGTATGGAGAAATAAATAACTGGTTTTGAAACAAGCCATAAGATTTCAACATATTTCACTCCATTTTGTTTTTCTTTCACAGATGCTTCTTCCTTTTTGGCTTGATCTGGAAAAAAAAGACGACAATAGGCTGTGTTGTCTCTCTTTTTCTGGCAGCAAGCCATGACCTGGTTTGGTTGGGTTGGGGGTCAAATAGCTGAAATTTTACGGGTGTGTGTGTGTGTGTGTGTGTGTGTGTGTGTGTGTGTTGCCCATCTTTTGGCTTTCTTCTGGATTCACCAAATGTAGTTCATGATAATTAATTTTGAAAGATTTTTCTGCCCCTTCACATTTTTAGCAAAAAGTAAAGGCCAAAATCTTCTAATCATAAAAATAGAGCCCACTGCAGCAAATTATGGAATAAAGAAGACTTTCAAATATAAATTTTAGAGCTTTAATTTGAGGTTTTCCCTTTTTACAAAGTCATTTTTTTTATTAGACTGTCTGTAAACTGACTTCTCCAGGAGAAAAAAAAAACTTGAGAGGAAATTTAACAGGAGTTTTCATGAATATGAAAATCTACCCTAAGGGTGGAAGCGACAGGTGAGCACTGTCCTTTCCCTGAGAAAAGAGAGATGCTAAGTGGCACCTTAGAAAAGCAACTCTCAGTTTAAGAAAACTGTTGACATCCTGAAATCAGTTATATGGGGAAATTATGTAATCTACTCTGGACATCTAAACACAGGATAAATGGTCAGGACTGGTGTATGTGTGGTCTTGGCCCGATCATTGTGGGATAAAACAGATAAATGCTAAAATTTAATTTAGGACTGAAAATCAAATTATAACTTACTGATGGAGTATTTGCTCTTTGAAAGACACTTTTGCTCAACTTTGTGGCATTGTGAAGAAATAGAAAACAGAAACTCATTTATGTAAATATAAATATACTACACACACACACACACACGCACACACACAAATATATATACTATGCCAGCTGAATATTGCTGACCTCAAGTTAGTTCTTAAATCATTACATGGAAAATGTAGATGTATTATATAACAAAATCTTATCATAAATCTTACTGTCAAAATACTGGAAAACATTGTGTTAGGAAAACAAAAGCTTTTGGTAAAACTAAAAGTTTCAGTATTTGGGAATATATGTTTCCTAAATTTATTTGTTATTATCTGCTACTTTTTAGATTGTAATTTAAATATGTTGTTAATATGTTGTTCCTTTGTTCTTAGTTACTGATAAACATCAATTCAAACCAGAGCAGATGTTATATAGATTTCGTTATGATGATGGAACATTTTACCCAAGAAATGAAATGCAGGATGTGATTTCAAAGGTAATAATCTCTTCCACAACCTTTATCAATAGAAGAATGTCATGTCATACTTCAGCAAGCTGTTGAGAGACTTAAAAAATATTCTTTTGGTATAGAAAATTCTTAAATGACACACATAAGCAGGCCTCTCAATTTTTTCTTGGTATTTCAAAAATTCTAGTGTTAGAAAACAGCAGCAGACTCACAGACTCCAAGAAGGGACTAGTGGTTACCAAAGGGGAAGGGGCTGGGGAGGGAAGAAGAGAGGAATTAAGGAGCATTATGATTAGCACACATAATGTGGTGGGGTCACAGGGAAGGCAGTATAGCACAGAGAAGACAAGTAGTGACTCTAGAGCATCTTACTATGTTGATGGACAGTGACTGCAATGGGGTGTGGGGGGGACTTGATAATATGGGTGAATGTACTAACTACAATGTTGCTTATGTGAAACCTTCATGAGATTGTCAATGATACCATCATAAAAAAAATTATGAAGTTAGAAAAAAAATCAAACATTCTAGTGTTAGATCATTTTCTTAAAAAATTTTTTATTAAGGTTTTATTGATATAGTGTAAGATCATTTTTAAAATTCTCTTACCTAGTTCTAAATGGAAGTACTGCTCAGGTTACATCCATTGAAAACTACTTCAATATAAAATTCATGTAATATCAGTTTTCTTTGTACACATGACAAAATGTATATTGACATATAATGAAAGATGTGATTTCATGATGTATTACTGCACAGATTTATTTTGTTTACATTGTATCTTGAAATTTTTTATTTTAAGAAAAATAATTTTTAAAATCCTTTGTATGTGTTGTATGTATATAATAATTTGATAGCACAGTTTAATCCTGTTTTTTTTTCATGATTTAAGTCATAATATTTTTATGGTGTAATGTAACATTTGAATAACTTAAATTAGTTGAGATTGTTAATGATTCCAGAATGTTGACAGTGAATTTATTTCAGAATTTCTTTGTTATGTCATTTGAATGATCTTACTTGCTTTTGACATATCTTTATTTTACAATAGGGCGTAAGATTATATTGTCGTCTTCATAGTCTGTTTACTCCAGTGATAAGGTGAGTCTGGTTTCTAAGTTTGGAGCAGCTTAAATGGAAATATCTATACTGCATATAAGGTAAATATTATTCAGCTGGAACTTGTAGGCTTATTTTGTTTTTCTTCCAATAATGAAGAATTTACTTTAAAAAATTATTTTAAATAACAATTTATCTTAAAATATTCCTGAATTTTCTGAGGTTCTAATTATAGTTTCCCCTTCTCTTTTTATTATGATTTCTAAGATTATTTGCCATTAATTCTCAGTAAATTATAGACTTGATAATGAAATAATTCAGTTAATATTTAGTAAAGCATAGTTGAACTGGAAGAGTATTTGGAAATACTGTTTACTATAAATATTTACCATTATGATTACTCACTAAGTTTTTTCATTAAACTGTGTAATCAAATATTGGATGTGTATTTTAATTCATGGTATTTCCTTTTAATATTCTTTTATCCAAAGAAAAGATTTTGCACTTAAAAATTAAGAATTCCTCTGGAGTAGTAAATATAATTTTGTGATTATTTTCGCTGCTGTATTTTTCCTTCTGAAGAGATATACCTTTTTTAAAGAGGAATCAGGATTAATTTTCAATTTATTTCTTTAGAACAGCAGCAAAATAACTGAGTTTTGTGTTATGATTGCTAGTATAGGAGACTGCCAGGAATATTATTGTACTTTTGTAATGCAAAGTTAAACTGATTTCAGATGGCCAGATATCATTTGGGGTTTATACTAAAACATATCTTTCAGGACAAAAAATGGATGTACTGTTTCGAAAATGAGTAGACTTTCAGTCATGGCTATTGGAGTCAAATGTTTGATGTACCCAGTTCCCGTTGTTCATTCTAGTATCCAATTCCAAAGAAACTCAGAACTCCAAAAAGCAATATTCCAGAAGTCGCTGTTTAAATGTATTGAAATACCTACTAACAGAATACACTGCAGGTCCTGCAGGAGAAACCAAGGTCTTACCCGCTGCTACTGAAGGTGCCCTGTCCACTTTCACAAGCAGACTTTACAAAGTAGAAAGAGGTGAAAAAGCCACTATTTGCTGATCCTGTGCTATATTCCTGGCACAGGCATCTCAACATATATTCTGAATAACTTAATACTAAAAGACCATTGCTTAACTCAAAGGCAAATGGGTACTTAAATTTTTTTTTCCTGCTAAATGAATAGAAAACAATAGTGGTAAATTTTTCATGTCACCTCTGTATATATGTAGGTTTTGTATGTGAGAAAATGTGTTCTGAAAATACATTTTAGTCATACGGGATTTCTTATCAAGAAAGTTACATTCTGTAAAAACTAATAAGAAGGAATTGTTCTTTGGCTAGAAATGACAATTATTTATGAGTTGTCAAGAGAAAATTCATGGGAAAAAACATAAAACAGAAGGAATATTTGAAAGTCATACTTTTAATATGTGTGAACTCAGCTCATGAAAAGAAAAATTACTTGGGTGAAGAATGTACAGACCCACATGTGGTCTATAAGAGACCCTTTTCCTTCTTATTGATGCAATGACACCAAGATGAAATGAGTGATGAGGAGATAGATTTAAAAAGATAAAAACTCTGTTGTGCATTTATTATTGAAATCTCAAGAAATTTCAACATATTTTGGGAAACTTTTTATGAAAGTGGATAAAATGTTATAAATATCGATTGTAATTTACTGACAGCTAACAAACTGTGAATGTAGCTAATTATTCATCACTTCAAATTTACAGTTTGGATTTTTTGACATTTTGAGAAGACTGTCATTTTCTCATTGCTTTTTTTGATCCAGTCCTGAAAACTGAATTACAGATTTCTGCCCTCTGGGCCCCGTTCTGATCATTAGTACTTTGTTGCTATCTAACTGAACTTTGAATGATTCTCAGATTTGGGAAGTCTGCTGAAGCGAGAGGAGTGTCAGTTGATTTCCTTGGTTCCCTAGGGGTATGGCATCCTTATGTCCACACTCTGATGAGGCAGAATGAATGACAAGGTTCTCACTGTGTTTACTTCAGGGCATTCCTGCGGTCTTCAACTACTGCTGAGACAAACAATCCTCTAATACAAATGCAGCCTTCCTGGAGAATTCTTTATTCTCTACAGTAGACTCCATCTTGATCCAAAGGGATCTATTTTATTATTCTTTTATATGAGATAATTGTATTTCTAGCTAAATTGTTACCAAATTACATAGCAGTAATAATCTATTTGGGTATAAAAAATGTGAAAGAAGAAATGTCCTGTTTCGGCATCATTGTAAGTGTCCTGGTATGAGCTGATGAAGGAATTTTCAGATGTTGTATGTATCTTGTAAACCTCTCTTATTTACACATAGTTGGATAATCAATTCAGGTTATGTGGAGTAAACTTTGCACAGGGATACTAAATGAATGTTTCCCTGCGATCACTTAATGCTCTTCTTGCTTAATATTTTTGGTTTCTTTTTCCTTTCTAGAGATAAAGATTACCATTTAAGAACCTACAAATCTGTGGTCATGGCCAACAAACTGATAGACTGGTTAATTGCACAGGTAAATAGACAAACAGAAGTTGCTGAGCTACATTCACTGCAGCTTTAAACTTTGAGGTGTTTTAGGTACTTTAAAAAAAAACTCCCTGGCTGCAAATGAGGCACAGTGAAATAACTTAAGTGAGTTCATACAGCTAATAATATGAGGCAGAGTTAGGGTTTGTACCTGGATCATCTGACTTGAGAATCTTCAAACTTAATTTTTATGTGTATTATCTTTCAAGAGGAAGATGTTCCTATTTAAAAAATATCAGCTAAGGTCCATCAAAAAAACAAAGTGTATTTGGAATATCGCTGAAGAATAGCTGGGCACATACACTAATTTTTGCTTTTTTTGTTCACTAATTTGTTACAAAGTATCTGTTTATTAGTCCTAGGAGTTTTCCTAAACTCCCTGTTCCTTTTTCTCTTAGATAATAACTGTGCTTTGATCAGATGAGCCTTAGTATCTATCTGTGTACACTTTAAATAAGAAAGTTGAAAGTTGTCGTTATTGTTGCTCTGCTTCTGAGAATGGGGACTGACAACTGGCATTGAGAACATTTATTTGCAAATCAGGGCGTCTAGCCTATCGTAATAGATATTCAAATATAAACTTATTTAAATGTTTTATCATACTAGGTCAACTAATAAATTATCAAATATTTCCCTTTGATAGAGAAAAGGCTCAGAAAACGATATCCACTTTGATAGAACTTACTATTTTGGGGAAGGGGATATTGCTTGGTTGAAATGTTATCATTATGTCTAGATATTTGAGTCAATTTCGTAAGTAGTTTTACTTTTTTGTTATTAAAGTAGCCTACTTCCTTTGTTACAAGTGGATAATAACATTTGATAACCATAAAAATATTTATTTTTTATTTCAAATATTAATGTTTAATTCACATTTGATTCATCTGTGCACATAATTTTTGAGGTTTTTAGTATTAAATATTGATTTCTAGACTATCCATTTTCTTCCTTTTTAATAATTTTTTGAGATACATATAGTAAAATGCACAGATCTTAACATACAGCTCCATACTAGGTTACCCAGTGTTTATTCAAATAGTCAGTGGTCTATCCAAATGGACCACCTATTTTTGAACTTTATAGCACTTAAATTTATTCTGTTTAAAGAAGTCAAAATTTTAGATTAAACTAAAAATTACCTTTACATAAAACCCTAATCCATACATTCAGTGGATTTACTGGTGTAAGAGCCTTTTATAACACTATGGCCCGTATATGTCATTGGAATTGATTCTGTACTCAGTATCAGAGTTGGAATTTCACATAGGCAGCGTAATGATGCAAATTTCACATGAATTGTACTATACACTGATTATGTGAGAAAACGGAAGAAAAAATTTTTAAAGCAAAAACTGGCGCTGAAAATATTTAAAGTGCTGACTCGGAAGGTCAGTTATGCGTTTCTTTTAAAATTTCTTTTTGGCATTTCTGCTTTCCAAATGTGAGCAGTTGAAGAATAGAATAAGCTGCTCAAAAAGTGGGCCAAGTTGCAATTTTTTTTCCAGGTTTTCTTAATAGTCTGTTATGACATCTGTAAAAATTGTACATAGTAGAAACTGCAAAGGACTCAGGTCACCTGATGGTTGATGACAGCTGTGCTGATAAGCAGTTATGCAAACTTGGACATCACTCACTAATCTCTCTAGATTTTATTTTCACAACTGTTTACTAATTACTGGAGTCGCTGTATATCCCATCTCTTCTCTATCACTTAAACTTTCTGATTCTAATAGTATAAAACTATCCAAATACAAGGATCAGACATGATTAACTCTTAATGCTTAGCTTCAGATTAGGACAACTTGGGATAGCTTTGAGGAGGAAGACATGGTCATGGAATAATAAAGAGAATGATAAACTCTTAATCTAATATGGACAAGAGATTTTTTTTAAAAACAAGGCCTCTTCCCCACAAGGCTCTCAAGTGATAAAATTTGATTTCTAGTGTTGACCAGGATACTGCATTTATTTGGACAGCTTCAGAGGAAAGAATCCAGAGTTGGCTCCAAAATGATGGTCTGTACATTATTTGGAGGATATTCTAGATGGACAGCTCTTTTCTTATTCTGCAGTATACTCCATGATATTATCTTGCTAAACATGATGACAGTTGTTTTCTTCTAAATACATTTTTCCCTGCTTTTGTGCTGCTTACTCTAATATTCATGAGTTATGATGAAGTGGCTTATTCCATGCAGTTAACTCCTTACGTGATAAGTGCACTAATGTACTAGTAAGAAGTCATTTACTTCACATAGGTTGTGATTTGTTTATGGATCAGTCATATTTTATAATTAAATCATATCTTCCTTCTTCACACTCAAAACTGTTTTAGTTGTGTCTTTTTAGAATGCACAGCAGCTCTATATGGCACAAGTAGGATTTTTTAAAGGCATATGATACCAACACATTTTAACTCATACTTTTTACACTATTATATTCAATAAAATATCAGTGGCCAGTATAATCAAATGTCCGTTAATAGTAAATAAGCTCTTATTGTGAGTTTAACATTTAAGCGACATTTAAATTACATTTAAGCAAGTGTCTGATGATTAAAATAAAACAAACCAACAAAACAGGAAATAGGCATGGTTCCTGCTTTCAAGGGGCTGTTAGTTGGGCTAATTTTTATGTATCCTCTAAGATTCTGCTCCAGCATCATCTTTCTGGAAGCTTCTTAGGGCCCTGCAGACTGAACTCAGGGTTTTCTGTGGCCAGTTCCCTGGGTATATCTGTCTTAGCATATTCCATATTACACTGAAACTGCCCTAGACATCATGTTTCCTGGGCAGGGACCTATTAAACCTTATACTGGTGCCTAGTATAAAGCCTGATTGAGAATATTGGTTAGATTGGACCATACCATATGGTATGACCAAGTCCTTCACTAGTTTCGAATTACTTGAGGGCAGGAAGTGTTTTTTGTTTGACTGTTTTACTGTACTATCTCTAGTGCTTGGCACACTACAAGGCAGAAAAAAACAGTATCTTTTGAGAATGCATAACAGTTCCTTAACAGGTAGATTTTGTATAGGGTATAGATGCATTGTCCACAGACACTGACTGTAAATGCTGTGTTAGTTAGCAGAAGGGTCCTTGGACTTGATTCAGCATGAGATGGAACTTGTCTTGGTCCTTGATAGACAGATAAGTAGAATTTAAATGGATGGAAAATGAAGAGGAGAGCACTGTAGATGTGAATGATTACATGAGTAGAAGCAAGGATGAAAATAAGCACAGAGTTCAGGCAACAGTAGGGGGTCAGCTTGACTAGAGCCAATGTGTGGGTCTTTGGAAAGTGAAGCTGGAGAGGCTGAATGAGACCAGGATATGGAAGGCCTTGAACGCGCAGCAGAAATTTTTGATAATTTATAGTTATAAAAAGGAGAGTCTGTTTAAAATCTTGGGACATGAAATTCCTGTGTAAGAAAGTTTAATTATATACCTTTATATATTGGATAAAGTATAGGGAAAAAAAGTAATTTAGAAGTGAGATGTAGGAGCCCTACATTAGGATATTGGTGCAGAAAAGAAATAGAAGCAGAGAGAAGAGAGGATAGATTTGGTAGAGGACCTAAGTGCTAAAGAAAAGAGTAGGAAAAAGTGAGCTAATATGTGAGAAAGCACTTCTTAAACTGTAAAACATGCAACTCTAAGGTTATAAACACACATATACATATATACACATACATATTCATGTATATGAATCCATACTTATGTGAATAAAATAGGTGTTTCCAGATAAAAATCATAACAGAATGTTGCATCGGGCTTGCTCTTTTAGATTCCATTATATGATCTGATCATTTTTTTAGCAAGCCAGTGAAAGAAAAGCTTGCATTTACTGACTCAGCCAAGCAGTTTACTCTTAAGCTCTTATGAGTCACCCGAGGTTAGTAGGTTTCTTTAGGGTTAGAGCAGGGTCACTTGGTGGTAGGGAAGTGACAGCAGAGAGCATGCTCAATGACTTTTACTTATTTTATTTGGTGTGTTTTCAATATATAGCATATTTCCTTGATGTGTAATTGGTATACAAGATAGAAGAAGTAAGAGAAAGGGATTATTTGTGGTGGCAATAAATTCGTTTGTTACTTGTATATTTTCATGTGTATTAAAGTATGATTTTTCTCAAGAAATATTAAATCTTTGTTTTTTACTTAATGTCCAAAGATGTTATTGTAATCAAGTGAATGTTTTATAACAATTTGGTGCATTGGGCTTATGAAAGTAATACATGCCATAATATATGAATAGCTTTATTAACCCAGGGCTGAGAATGTCAAATCTAGTACAGACGCAACAAAGCCTTTGGTGGCCTATTAATTTATTCAGTGCTTTTGTGGTTAACAGGGGGATTGCCGCACCAGAGAAGAGGCAATGATATTTGGCGTTGGACTCTGTGACAATGGATTTATGCACCATGGTAGGGGTTTTTACTCTGGAAGCTTACAGATGTATCTCACTGTTTTGTTTTTGTTAGAACACTGTCAGTCTCTCAGTGTCCCAGTAAAGTCATTTAAAGATGAACCAGCGAGATTGTCTGGGTTTTGCCATGTGTCTGTGTTGGGTCACCATATCTGCACTCAATTTCACTGTTGGTGCCATTCCTGTGACTTCTCTTCTAGTTTACTAGATGGATTCCAAGAGAGCGAAGGCTTAAAGTAACAGTTTAAAAAAATATATAGCTCTATACCTCTGTGAAACTATTTTAGATCAGACTCATGATTTTTTTGAATGCCAGTATATATTAAAATGATTAAATGAAAGCATATGTGGTTGAATATTTATCGTTATTTTTAGAAAAATGCTTTGATAATTACTTCAGAAAAAAATAGATAAATCTCTGGTATATAAACAGAAAAATCTGTTTCTTTTTGAATGCTAATTAAAGATTGATTTTCTTTCTTCTTTGATGACTTCATTTCCCTTAAATTTATGAAAGTAATGAGACTTAGTTTTCCCTCTCTATTTGTACTATCTTACAGATTCCTTTGGATCTCTATATAGGACACAATCTCTTTTCATTGTTAATATATATGCTTATAAACACATATAAGTTATTTGCTAACTACTTTTAGAAGCTTGTTAACCTTTTATGAAGAAGGAAATACAGCAAAAGTTACAGCAATTTTGAGAGCATCTTTGGTTATCATATATTCCTTGCTAATTGCATTCCATTCCACTGTCTTCTGAGCACTGTATGAGTTTTGATAGAGAAGTATCAGCCCCTGAAAAGCAAACTAATGAGTGGAAGAAATGACATCATTATAAGGAATTAAAACTCTCATGTCAAGCTGAAATCCTTAAAAAGTTCTGATTATTTTTCTCTTTAAAGCATCAACAAGCAGTAATTTTATGTGAATATTTATTTTAAAATACTGAGTTACAATCAAGTTTTCCCAGTCTGTCAATAAAGCTCAGCTTATGCCTGGCCTTATTGATGTCCCCTCTTGCTCCTTTTAGACAGACTTTGGTGGAGAAAACACAAGTAGCAAATACACCATGTGAGTTTTGGAAAACTGCTTAGATCATGTAGACGAGACCTAACTCAGTCTCAAATATATCCTCATTTCTGTTGTCAGCTATGACTTACGTTACTTCTTAATTTGTGGCTGATAGTTTCATTTGTTAACTCATGTTGCCAGCCAGTCTTCCATCCATAGATCAATATGTACATCCATTTGGTCAACATTTATTTGGAACTCTGAAAAATAATAAATATGGTAATGATCATTTTTGATTGCCAGGTTGTTTACAATTATTACCTCATTTTAGTTTCACAAAACTTTATAAAGAAGGTTTGATTGCCCCCATTTTACAGTTGAGGAAACTGACGTTCAAAGAATTTAAGTAACTGCTGGGGCCTGCCGGCAGGAGTCGAACAGTTCCTGAGTGGGGGGCCTCAGGCTGTATATACAAGACGACAGGAGGGCAAACTGTCTGGTGCAGAATGCAGAATGCAAAGAAGCTTTATTCTGGCATGGCTTATATACACATGAATTGCCTACAGATTAGATTCACACACCCTTCTCAAGGACCTTAATTCAATCACTTAAGTATTGCCCACAGATCAAAACAATGAGACATTAATCGAATACTTAAGTCACATACTCCTGGGGGCATCTGGTCTAGGTGACTGGCCTTGAGATAAGACCTCACTACATTCCTGAGATACTTGTTCCTGGAATTTAGGAAACTTTTCAAGGTTTCTTTCAGAGTCAGGCCCAGTTCAGGCCTTAGATGGAGACTAGGCACAAAAACACAATCAGTCCTGTCCTGTACTCTTGCTCCTTCTGTCCCCACCGCTCTCCACAGTAACTTTCCCAGTGTTATACTCAGAATCAGCCCCAGTCTTGGAACTTAAACTCAGGTCTGTCTCAAAAGCCTAACTTTCTACTGTGCCATAAAGTCACTATCTTCCCTTTAGCTTCCTACCTCAGTGAATCAGCCTGTCCCAACAAGTGCGTTCCTAGGTACAAAGGTTAGATACAAAGAAATAGAGAAGAATTCTCTTTTACACCATTTTAAGAGCTGTCAGGATTTCACTGAATACAAATAGTTTCTATCAGCATTTAGCCTTATTTTTAAAAAGGCCAACAAAATATAAACCTCATATTAGTAGGGCATGTCAGGAATCTAGGGACTTTGGAAGAAAATATTAATATTCACATGAAAGGGGAAAACTGACCTTTGCAGAAATAAGATTAATAGAGAATAATGTTTTTGTACAGCAAAGAAATAGAGAGTGGAAACTAAAATCACATTTCACCCAGAAGACATATTTCTGGTTTGAAGTGTTGGAACAAGAATAACCACGCTGGGAGTCGATTACACACATAAGGGCAACTTCACCCATTTGAGTTTTCCCATAATTGTGCAGGGTATTAAAAACATACAATGTTTACTATAAATTCAGAACTCTTAGGTTCCTATGTTTTAGATTCCATGCATTTTTGGATTCAATATAATCTTTTATTTAAATTGGGATTTTAACCTGGAAAGTGACAGATTTGGTTAAGTTTATAAAGCTCAACATTCAAAAAATACTTTGTTTTAAAAATTCAAAATCCTTAGGTAACAGCAGTTAAAGGAAACATCAGCTTAAAATTATAGAAAGAAATAGAAAAATATTGTAGGGATATTTGTCAGTTTAACTTGTTCTAGGAATGTAAAATTGAGGTCATGAGACACTACTGAATGGTATCAGTATAGAAAATGAGTTTGATTTTTGGATGAATTGAAACAATTTGAATTTCTCTGTTTCTGTAGTCCTTGAAAAAAGTGAATTCAAAGATGAACCCCTACTTTTCCGTTTTTTTGCGGATGAGGAAATGGAAGGATCAAATATGAAACACCGACTTATGAAACATGATTTAAAAGTTGTAGAAAATGTTATAGCCAAGTCATTATTGGTAAGTTTATTAATGTTATATAAGTTTTCTTTTTCTTCTTGATTAGACATTAGCAGGAGATTGCATAAGTGTGTTTGATGGTGATGCGTATTCAATCTGATTAGTAACTTTTTTTGACAGTTGCTGTATTAATAATGCTAATAATTTGCATTTCAGATTAAATCCAATGAAGGCAGCTACGGTTTTGGGTTAGAAGACAAAAATAAAGTTCCAATAATTAAGTTGGTAGAAAAGGGGTCTAATGCTGAGGTAATGTAAATTAGCATTTTTATTTAAATTTGTTGTCCATGACATACAAATATGAAAGCTTTAAATAAATTGAAATCAGCCTCTAAGTAATTTTTTTGAAAATAACATTTCTTAATAACTTCGTTCTGAGGTTTACCAACTACTTTTGGGGTTTGTGACAGAGTCCATGTCTGAGTACTCAAGGACAGTTGGGGGAGGTATGCAGAGATCTACAACTATGAACTTCCCGACCTCAAGGGAGGCCAAACTGCTCATTCCTCCATTTCCCTGGGATTCCTGTTCTCTAGTTCGAGCCTGGAAACCTGTGGGGACTGCATAGGTAGTATGTATTCCAGATGGTTCTTCCATTAAATCAGGGGCTCTGTCTTTTATATTCCTATCACTTTTGACTCTCATATTAATACAACTTCCATCAGTAAAGCACATGATTTGACTTGTCTTCTCATTGGGTTAACACTTACCGATGCTCTCACCTCACCAGCTTTCAAACCAAGCAGTCTCCCGATTATTCCTTCAGAAATACTTACTTAGTACTTATTGTATGCCAGGCAGGGTTCTAGGCTCTGGGAATTCCACAATGGACAAAATAGAATTCCTGTCCTATGGAGCGTACCTCCTAAGTTATATCCCAAGTACATCAGATTTCAAGTATTCTCACCTTGCTGCCTGGCTTGCAAGATGTTTAATCCTCAAGCAAACTTCTCAATATATAAATCTTTAATAAAGAATGTGAGAATCGAGTATGGATTTTAACTTTAAATCTATTTAAAGTTAGTAGTAAACAGTCACTCACCCTCCTATCTGCTGATGCCCAAGACCTGTCTCTTCACCAAAACACAAACTCATCATGCAGGACAGAGCTTTATGTCCAGCACATTAATTCAAACAAAATAACTCTGGTCATTTCATACCTTATTAGTGGGCCTGGCTGATAAATGGCTGTTTTTAGTAATTTCCTATGAGAAGGAAATGTTTCTCCCAGACATTTTCAGAGGATGTTCTTAAGAGTACAGCTTCATCTGACTATGCCACTGATAAAATGCCCTCTCCCAGGTTTTCATCATTTAGCTGGTAACCAAAACAACATACGGTTTACAGGCAGTAGCGTCGGAGAAGAAGAGCAGCCGGGTTGACAAGGAGGGACTGTGTCTGTCTTGTCCCCTTTTCAGCATTGTGCCGTCTGTGCTTGTTGGAGCTCTCTTCCTGGGTTCTAGACCATTCCTTTCTCCTGCCCTGGAGACGCATACACTGGGTCAGGCTGGCAGTGCATGTTTGGTGGTCCTTGGTGGTCCTTGATGTCTTTGTAGAGGTTGAAACTCTCTGAGTTAATTGGAGATAGATGGAAAACACACTCAAAAAAATTAACCTTGGGTTTGACTATAGTTAAAAGGATGAAATAAGAAACAGAACTGTAAAATACAACACTAAAAAGGGTCATAGGAGGAATACAATGTTAAGTTATGGAGGGAGAGGGGAGAATTTCAGAGATGGGTGATCAAATTTAAAACTAGATGAAAGAGAATGATAAGTGTGTTATCTCACCCACAGTTCTGTTTTAGTGAAGTTGTTTAAAAACATTGCAGATGTGTTACATTTTAAAATCTACAAGTTCTATACCTTTTCAGATTGTAATTCTGTGAACAAATAGACTCCATATTAAAATATAATTGGAATTTCTTTTTGCTGTTTTTCTTATAGATGGCTGGCATGGAGGTTGGGAAAAAGATTTTTGCTATTAATGGTGACCTAGTTTTTATGAGACCTTTCAATGAAGTGGATTGCTTCCTGAAATCATGCTTAAACAGTAGAAAACCTCTAAGAGTTCTTGTGAGCACAAAGCCAAGGGAGTAAGTTGTATGGTATATGTGAGATTTTTAAAAAATTATATGTGTGAATAAAACAGAAAAGATAACTAAGTATATGTCCAGAATTATGTATCTCATTGCTTGAAATGCCTAAACCTCACCAGTATTACTATTACTAGTCCTTAAATGATGGGGAAAACTACATTGCTTATGATAATAAAATGCTTGCTACCAAAATCAAGTACTTGCAGCAGAAATACTACTTTCCTTTTGCTGCCCCAATTTTTCTGGACTGGGTTGAGTTGAGTTTGATTTTAAGTGAAGAAAACTAGTAAACACTTTAATAAAGAATTGTATTCCTGCATGTTCAGCTTCAAGAATTTCAGGGACTATGAGTTGATTAGACACCATCTATATGGTGTTTTTAAATGTTCTTTTTTAACACTATTATATGGTATTATTAAATGCTACTAGGAGATGAGATCAAGATTTAGTGAAAGATACTTCCGTGCTTGCATGTGCTTAGTAATATGTTTACTCTTGTGAAAAAACAGGTCTATTTAGCTATTTATCTATCTACCTATGATTAGGAAAAAAGCTCATGTTTAGTATAGGAAATTGGATAATACAGATTTTAAAATTCTAAAATTTTTTCTTACAGTCATATATTTTTTCAACGATCATATCATTTACAAACAACCATTGTTATTTTTTTGAAATTCATTGTCTGTTGACTTTTTAAAGTATTGACACACATATATACAATTACATATTTATAAAATGGCATCATGTTTAATGACTTTTTAAAATAAATTAACAAGGTATTATAGATATACTTGGAAGATAGTGACTTTACTTCTGCAAATTATTGATTTTAGTGTTCCCTTATCAGGTTTCCAAGATTTACTTAGCCAATTAATTAATCTAGGTAATGCATATAAAGTGCTTAGCATAATGTTAATATACTATGATTATATCTAAGTTACTGTTTACAATGTACTTACATTATTTATCAATATAATAGTGATAAGCAACTTCCTTAGTTTTAAGGTAAATGAAGGTTACCACTTCAAGAATAAGAAGGCTTATTTTAACTACTTATGAAAACATTCTAAGTATGGTGTAGTAGTCTTCAGTATATATAGTACCAGGTGCACAATTTATCTGGAGTTGAAGTGCAGTGTAATGGGCAAGATTCTGCAGTATTAAGTCATCGAGATAGATGCTTTAGCTTCTACCAACAGCTTACCAAGTGTTCTCAAAGAGTGAGTGTCATCCCTTAAAGTCACTGATTTAGGAAGACTTTGAGCCAGAGGGCAATAAATAGCCATCACGATGTCTTCTCTCTAAAGCTAATTGTACTGTTGCTCCACCTTTGTCCAGCCCTTGCTAGGATAAGGCTAACCTAGTTGTCTACGTCTGGACACTGTGAGGACATTTAAACAGGAAAGGAAAGGATGGGCTGGAAAGGAATAAGGAAGCAGTATTCCAAAGCAATCATTAGTTAACGTGGCCCCTCACTCCCTGAGGAAGCCCTGCTAAGACTGTTTCACTCCTTGTAGACATTTCAGCATAAGAGCACTTAGAGGTCATCAGTGTCAAAACTAAACAGATAGGGGCAAATCCTCCATCCTAGAATTAGTGGCTGGAGGAGCAGGGTTGGAACCTGGGTCTTCCCTTGATATCTGTTGCATAGTATCTGGAACCTGACATTTCTGGTCCAGGTCAAGCCTGTCCTCCTCCACTTGCTTGCTATTGATTGCTTGAACATATTCATCCATAAAAAATGGATGTGCCTGTGTCACAGAACTGCTGACGACTGAAAGTAAATCTAGGTTTGTAAGAACTTGGCGATGTGTGCTGCAGTGATGTTCTTTCTCTCTGATGCTTATCTGTTCTCCCATTTCATTTTTTTTCATTGCTTCTTTATTACATCAGGAACATATTTTACATTGTATTTCAAAATTGTTTTAAGGATGGAGTACTAATTTTTTCCCTCTTACTTTTAATTTGTTTGAAATCTATAACCTTCCCATTATGTTCTTCTCATGTACGAGTCTTATAAATCACTCATTTTTGTTACAATAGCTGCTTATGATTTATATAATGTCTTGTTTGGAAGGAAAAAAGGCAAAAATATGAGAGGTAAGCACAACGGGATTTTTCTTTTGAGTCTAGCTGTGTTTTACACTTGAAAACATCAAGGAACTTTTCAAAAGGCTTTGTAGTAATTTACTGTCTTTATTTTCCACAGGAAATAGAACATTCCTCTTGTATAAATTTTATTCTTCTTTTAATAGTCAACATAGAGATGTCAGCAGGAGAAGATGTTTTCCGGAGATCATTTTATGAAGAGAGTCTCAACATTATGACCAAAAAGCATCTCATGATGTTCTGTAAAAATTTTGTTAAGAAAAATATAATGATCTTCCTGAAGATTAGAGTAGGGTCAACCTTCAGGAGCAATATTAGGAGGATAGAGGACCTTGCTCAGAAAGAATTATAAGGCCTCTATGAATTTCTCACAATCTGAAAGCAACAATAATTCACCAGAGCCGGAAAGCTCTAAGTTATTTAGGAAAAGTGAGCTCTCATTCATAATATATAGAAGCATGAGCGATCTCTATTTTTTGTTTCATGCTCATGAAATGTATTTATGCCCTTTTCTTGTCCTTAGTTATTTTCCATTTTCAAGGGTATTTTTGACAGACTGTAGTTACAAGATGCTAGTCAAAGGAAGTAGATGCAACCTTGTTCAACAAAAAGTATTTAATTAAGAACAGGGATAAATTAGTTCTGTGATCTTTATCCCACCAACATGCAGATCACTTCATAGGGTATAACCTAATTTATAATAATACTTTCAAGGTTCCCTACAACAGACAATTTTCATTTCTATCCCCGAATGCCAGGTACCTGTCTGGATTATATTCTAGATGGCAGTGCTGGCCTCTGCCTTCAGGCCTAAATGCAGTAGACGGCTTTCTCAACTGTTCTAGGCACAGTGTGGCAGCATGTGCTCCAACAGCTATTTCATGAACTGCAAATTAAGTGCTGTTCTACAAAACTCTACCACATTAGACTGTCTAATGTGTCCTGAAAATGCTGCCGGCATTTATTTCATGATTAATTCATTACCTTTTAGAAAATACTTTTGTTTCTTGGGCATCGAGGGCTATCCATCAAAATTTTGCATTGTATTCACTTGTCTTTGCTTTCTACTGCAATTTATTATATTCATTTTTATTGTTAGGATGTTCTGTCTTATCTCATGTTCTCTGCTTTCCAATATTGCTATCTGATCTCCGGCTTCCTTCTGAGGAGTAGCTCATTTATTAGTGCCAAATTGGACATCCCTCACTGGCTTGCTGGGACAGCTTACTCCAGTTCTCCATCCCTTCATTTTCTTTTCTGTGGGGATTCAATGAAAACACTTCTGTTCTTATTCAGGTTTACCTTTTGATGTGTTATTCTTTTAAACCTTTCTCTGAATAAATACTAAAGGTAATCATACTCTTAATATGTTTGACATATTAAGTGTTTGACAGATCTGTTCTTTATAACTAGCTCTTTGTAGTTGTTCTTTGATGAAGTTCCCAACAGGTAGAAGTGTATTAACTCTGTGTTTCTTTTATATTAATCTGTGTATAACAAAGAAATTACACAGTGTCCTAATGGTGTTTTTGTAACAGCAAACTACAGAGAGATGCTACCATTTTATTAAGTGCCTTCATAATTCAAAGCACATGCAGGGCAATTTACCAAAGGTATCTTATTTAATAGCCGCTGACACCTTGCAAAATAAATTTGAACATTATCATCTTTCTGTGGAAATTCAGGCTCAGAAATTAAGTTTTTCCAACTACCAAGTGACAAATGAGGATGCAAAACTAGGTTTGTCTGACTGTCTGACTGCCCTGCCCCTCAGCTCCCCAAGCCTGTTCCTTATGCAGTGACTGTTCAGTTAAGGAACTCTGTACAACGTGCCTGTGAGGGCCTTTGTGAGGGTGCCTGCCATGTTGGTCACTGGCTAGGGTTTAGCCAGGTGTCTTTCACATAGTAGACTCTTGATATGTATTTATTGAAAGAATGAATTAAGGGGTGAACAACTGTTGTAACCAATTGTAGCATTTTAACATCATCTTACCTATTTTCTGATTGACTTTAGGACAGTGAAAATTCCAGATTCAGCGGAAGGACTTGGATTCCAGATCCGAGGATATGGCCCATCAGTTGTGCATGCAGTAGGAAGAGGTGAGAAAGTCATCCATTCCAGCATATGGGAGATTCTGTGCCGAACAAGAATATGCTTAAAATGTGCATAGTCTAGTTGCTATGAATTTTCTCCATCATGTTTTTACCTTATTAGCTTAACGGTAGCACATTCCTAAAGCTATATAATTTTTAAAACTCTTAAACATTGTAAGGCATATTTAACATTGTTAAAAACTTACAGGAGAATGTTGTCTCCCAGTCTCACTTTTGTGCTTGCTTCAGTTTAGCCAAAGGATATAATTTTAAGGTTGTCTATTTGTATTTTTCTCTGAGGGCAAAAAATGATATTTTTATAGTAATTCAAAGAAGTGAGTTTTCAGCTATAAGAATGATCTGTATGTTTTATAGCTTTTTGATATATGATTTCTTCAAGTATTTCTATAAGCCATGTATTTTATAAACCATAAAATGTTTTAAATTAAATAATTTTAGTGACTGACAACTTGTGTTTATACTTCACTCTCTTTGTTGGATAGGCAAATCAGCCATTGATGTCACTTGTATTTTTAGAATTTATAATGCTAGTAATAATTTAAGATCCCACATGGCTAAACATAGCAAATAACTTTCTGCTATATCAAGTGTCACTATAATAAGCAAAAGAGGTCCTGTGTTTGTCTTAACAAGAAACATACATGTTTTCATTACTAAGAAATGTAAAATGTAAAGCATCTTAATAAGATCACATGAATAGCAGACTGTAAAATTTTTAGAGGGCACTGCTGTCAGGATCAAATTTATCAAGACCCTTATTGGATTATAAAATTGCTTTCATTAGTGTTTGTATGATAAAAATCTTACTTCAAAATCTTGTCTTTTCACTCAGATTTTTAAAACATATAGGGTAATATACATTTCACACATATCTAATAACTCTTTAGTCTTACAGAACTTAAATATGGGATACATTTCATGCCAAAATGGAGTGGTTGGTACATCAAACACATTCTTTGTTTTTGATAAAGGAAGAAGTCAATTTATCAGTGTTATGAAAAACTAAAAACCTCAGTGGATGGGCTGTGCCTCTTCCCCTAGTGCAGTACCGTCTAGAGAGCAAGGTTCTGTCTTTGGTGATAGGGTCGCCCGAGTCTGGTTACTATGCTTCCTGCTTCTGAAGAATACAAGACAGAAATGCTTGTGTGCTTTTCCTTTCAGATGTTTGTTAAGTGAAAAGATTATTCTGTGGTTTCCTTTGCACTGAAACTTTGCCATGAGAAAAAGAAACTTCTTTCCCGTTTTTCTTCAGCCCTTTCCCATGGCCACACACTACAGTATGTCAATAACTGGATTTCACCTGTGGAATCTCAAATTCCAGTATGCCAATTTCTGACTGTGATCTCTTATTTTGGTTTCTTGTCATTTTGATATTCTCAGGTTGTTTTTCAGTTCAGTTGGAACCTCTGGTCTTCGAATCCTTCTCTTTTTCTCCTGGTCAGTCACACCCCCCAAGAACTCCTCTCCCCTTCTTTCATTAGCCAGCCTTGCCCCCGTGGTGGGGCACTTCAGGGGCCACTGCCAGTACTGTCAGGGGCCTTGGTCCTTATCCCCCAGGTGCATCAAGGGTGCCTCATTTCAGTTTTGTATCAACCTAACCACCTTCTTTGCTCTGTCTCCGGAGTGCCTAGAAAACACTATCATAGACATGGAATTAGTGTCATCCCAATTCATTGTCTTATCTTTCCTGGGTCTGTGTTACTACTTTTTTCTTTTATGTACTCAACCTTTAGTGCAAAACAAAAACATAAAACCAAACATCATAGTAAAGGCCAAATAAATAAATAAAAGCAATGCATTTCAGGAGCACAAGTACATGAGCTTATCAATGCTCCATATGAGTAAACCAGAAACTCTGACACAAGAACTTAGCAGGAGACCCCCAACTCTATACAGCTGTGAATATATAGCTGTGAAGGGGCCCTCCAAATTGGTCCTCATTATGCAAAGAAAGTGTGAGAAAGTGCAACATAAAGTGTTTAAGTTGTAACCCTAAGTGCCATATTTTAAAGGTCTATATTTGTTTTTGACATGTAGGACTCATACATTTTTATGTAGTTAAATTGATCACTCTTGTGATAAAAATCATTGCTTTAGGAGTGAGGATATTCTCTACCTCAATCTTAAAAATATTCACCTGTATTTTCTTCTGTCTTTTGAAAAATGATTTCCAGTTTTTAACAATTCCATTAAGTCATTTGTATTATGTTAAAGTATGTAGTGTAAGGTAAGGATATAATTTTGTTAAATTTTTACAGAGAAAAATTTTCTACACCAATTTGTTGAATAACCCATGCCTTCTCTACATACTACTGCCCAAAGCAGAATCTGGGAAAGGTGATGTGCCGTCAAGTCGGGTATTAGTTCCATGTAAGCAGTGATTGGCAGCTTACGGAAGAATCAGTAGTATTATGTGGGGGCCAAGCTGACAGCCACTCCCCACAGCCCACTACCCTTCCTTCTTCCCTCTTCCCTGGACGCTTCAGCCCCTTGGCCACTCTTGTTTGGCAGATAAATTCACGGTATAACCTAACTTGCATAGAAATAACTATTTTCGCCTTCGGGGCCTCCCCCCAACTCCTAACCCCAAAGCATTGGCCCCAGACCACTTTCCCACACCCTTATTCACTCAGCCGAGGGAAACGTGAGGTAAATAAAATTCTTCTGAAGGAAAACTAGAGCCAAGGGTTAAATTCTAGGCAAAACCAATAGCAAAAACCAAAGTCTAGGTAAAAACTTGTTCTTTCGGGCAATGTGTAAATAAAATATATAGTTTACATTAGAATGAGAGGTAGTGTCTGGGCACAAAAATTGAAATGATGCCTAAAAAGTTTAATTGGAGGAAAAGGTGGAGTTATGTAGTTACTTTTTTCCTAAATGGTAAGTGTCCTTTTATATATGTATGATGATGTCTTAGTTGAGTGGCTTCCATGAAATACAAAGAATCATGCTTTCCTCTCTTTTATATATGATTCTTTAGAAAAGGTGATTATACTTAAAGTTATGCACTGTACGAAGGCCTAGTCCAAGCATTTCATTTTTTTTTCTGACACCCTTTAACCTCTCTGCTGGATTTTCATGACGTATTTATCCATACAATCAAAATGAGTTTGAATTATTTGACGACTTTTGAGATAACCAAACTCCCCGGGTGTATCAGAATGGCTGGAGGTCCTCCTCTGACTGGTGCCCGGCGGGAGCACCGGGTCAGGCGCCGCCCTTTCCTACACCCTCGCTGAGCTTTAAGAGCCCGGCTAGAAAGGAGATTGATGGGAGCACCGGAATCCCGCAATTTCCAGGGCAGTCTCTTCCCAGGGATTGTCCATCGAGAATCAGAGCAAGAAATCATGGCTGACGGGCTTCCTCCCGAGCTCGAGGCGGAGAAGGCTGCCGGGGGACTACGTGATCTCCACGGCCTTGTGCTTCCCTCAGCCGCCCGCAGGGGCCTCCTGCACACCTAGAACACCACCGCTTCTTATGGGCATCTGGCGTTGTTGCCCCAGGGCTCGCGGTGGACCGCTCGTGCCCCGGCCCATGGGGGTAGGTGCGGACGGCCGGATTAGCGCAGCCCCGGGGCCTCCCTGCCCGCAGGCCTGCGCCCCCGGGGCCAGGTGGGCGCCACGCTGAGCCCTGCGCCTGTGATGGGCGAGAATGGGGGTGGCGCCGAGCACCGGGCGCTGGAGGCTGGGTGTGGGTGCGCGCGGCCGCCCCGCGCAGACACCGCCTGTCTGCGTTACTGCTTTTTATGTGTCTCTGGTCAACTCTTTTTCTCCTCCTAATTGCCTCCTGTCTCCCCAGATGAACTTCCTTTTTCACCTCACAGACAAATTCAGGTGTGAAGCCCTCAGAGGCCCTTTTCTGCCCATGATGGTGGCTCTGTCCCGATCATCAGCTTTTCTCCCAGCCTAGAGGAAGTGGTCTTCTTTCCTTTCTGGAGTCCAAGGTGTTAATCTCTCTACAAACGATCTGAATCCCACCCCTTTGGTTATGTCCTCTGGAGTATTGCACTGTCACATACCGACTTCAACAGTTTTCAACCATTTCTCTTCATTGGATTATTGTAATATAGGCTATAAACATGCTCGGTTCTTTCCCATTAAAATAAACAAAATCATCTTAAACTAGAACAGCAAACACAAAACTTTTCCTTGTTCCTTGTTTTCCCTTCTAGATCCTTGCTGCTCAGAGTGTGGTGCACAGACATACAGCAGTGGCACCTGGGAGGGAGCTGGTTAGAAATCTAGAATCTTAGGCCCACTGAGTGCACAGAGTCAGAATCAGCATTTTAATGAGATTCCCAGGCAATTTATATGCAAATCAATGAGAATCTTAGCTCTAGAATAATGCTTCAATGTTTATTTTCGGCATGGCTGAACTTACTGGAATGCTGGTGTGTATTTTTGTCTGCACATCTTCGTTTCCTATTTGAATTTTGGTCCAGAGTTACAGACATCTTCTCCCACCTCCTACTCGTGTCTCCAGTCCATCTTAAAAAAGCTGTCGTGGACTTAATACAATGGATGTGGATAACTCTTGTCTTAATTGAGCTCACTCTGGCCCAGTTTTAAACTGGCTTTTCTTCTTTGCTTAAAACACTCACCTCTTGGTTTCTGAGATGGTCCTTTTCAGATTTTTCTCCTCCTCCTCCTTTGCCAGCCCCTTTCATCTGTTGGCCCCTAAATTGTTGGCACCTCCTCTTCTCTGCCTTCTTGCTCCCCATAAGCAATCATATTGATCCCGTTTGCTGGGGATTTCCGAATCTCTAGCTCCAGCCTGTATCTCTTTGCTGAGTTCTATAACCTAGATTTACATGTTTATTAAACCTCTCCACTTAAATCCCTTTTTGGCACCTTAAAACTCAGTATTACCCTCAATTGAACTTTTCTGTATTTGGCTTTTTATATGAAGGACCCCTCTACTCAATCACTGAATCCAGAGGCAGAGGAGCTATCCTGGGGACTCTAGCCTCTCCATCAACTCTGTCGTCAAACATGACATACTAACGCTACCTTAGATCCAACCTGGAAAAGTGTAGTAGCCGCTTGCCGTGATTTTGATTTTTCACTTAAACCCCAATAATCTGTCCTCTAGTCTTCTATTTGGGGGTTTGTGTTACTTAAGCTCTGCTTAAAATTCCTAAATGTTTTCCCTCGTCTGTGCGTAGTAAGGTTCACACTCTTGGAACTGCACACCAAGCAGCCACAGACTTCCCATCCTGGCTCTGCTCCTCTCGCCGGGGCCTCTCATCCACTCCCACTCTAAGCTGATAGCACCTGCTGACATGTTCCCAAACATCCAGGTTTTTGCTTGACTGGGTGCCTTTTTTCAGGCTGTTCTTTCTGCCGGGAATGTCCCCAAGACTCAGTTCAATCCAGAAAAAAAAACTTTTAGTATTTCTGGGAGTGAATTTTAGTGAGAAGAAAAAATATATGTCTTCTTGAATATAAATTATGTTCTCCAAGATTTTAATAACTTTCATGGGGGAAATTGCTTACACAAGAAGGCTTTTCTCACATACTTAAGTTTTACAATCATTTATATTAATTCATTGTTGATTATCAATGGTGCTTTTAAATGTTGATTTGCTCTGGATATCAAATAGTAATAATTCCAAGATTCTGAAAATCTTAACTCACTGGTTAGGATATGCCATTTCCATATTGAGATCTATATCTATGCAAATAAATGATAGACAGTTGGTGTCATCAGATTAATTTTATTCTCCACAAATTCTCTGGTTCCTGACCCCTTTGTACATATCCTGCGCTCATATTTTTCTGATCAAATCCAATCTATTCATAGTTGCTAACTGACTTGATTTTTTTTCCTTCAGAATTTCTTTTAATGTTGTCATTAAAAAAAAGTGAATACTTTTTAATATTTAAGAATTTTGTAGACTATAGAAAGAGAAATCAGGCATATGTTTCTGGCTTTCTCATTTTGTCGTTTTACATGCATATTTAAAAAATTAGATTGACTAGACATTTGAAAGGAAAATAACTGATTAGCATTATAAAGGTCACTTTGCAATATCCCTTCAAACTAATTCCTAGGGGAGAGAGTCAGTGGGAGAATATTATGTTAACCATAGTTTGAATGGCCAGTTTAAAAGCAGAACAATTTTGAGAGAGAATTGCTCTCAGAAGCAAATTTATCAAGAACACACTAACTATATCACTATTATATTTGAAAATTACTTTCCTTATTGTGTATATGATAAAGATGAATCTCATTCCTGAAGTTAGTTTTTGGCAATTTTCTCATTGTATTTAAAGGAACTGTGGCTGCAGCAGCTGGTCTTCACCCTGGGCAGTGTATTATCAAAGTAAATGGAATCAATGTCAGCAAAGAGACACATGCCAGTGTTATTGCACATGTGACAGCTTGCAGGAAATACAGGAGACCAATGAAGGTAAACTGCCCTTCAGCTTATCTAGATCTAATTGCAAACTGGCATAGAGAGCCTAGGGCACAACATAGGATAGTGACTTCCACTTCTAGGTTCACATTGAAGCACGGCATTGTAAATCTCATAATGATTATTTTATCTGCATGGTTAGTTTTAGTCAATTATGCTGAAATGACCACATTTTATTGTTTCAGTATTATCACTGCTTAAAAAGTGCTTTGGGGTGTTTTCATTGTGATATGAGTTTTTAAATAGCTAATGGTTTACTAACTTGAAATCTAACAGTTTGAACTGTTTTCTTGACCCTTGAGATTGCTTTAGAATATACAGTACTTATTGTGTGTCTGTGTCTGTATATGTGAATTATAAATGCTTATACTTTTTATTATAAGACTTATGTGAAAAAGAAAAAATTGTGGATTTTATAGGGTCTGTAACTGATTTTTGGCTTTATTTATTTAGGTAACTGAATTTAAGTCTTAAAAAAATACCAAAATGAACTTCTCGTTAATTAAATTTTTAAGCATTATCCTCTGATTCAGATTTCAAGTGCCATAGAGAAATAAAATTAGAATCCTAATTTATAAGCAAAGCTTATCATCTCATGAGGTCAAGTAAATATTGGGCTTTAAGGGAAGGTTCTGTCAAATTAATCAACTAAATGCAGAAGGGGCTTTAGAGAAGAGGCTTTGTATTTCTTTCTGCCGTGCACAGTGAAGTGTTCTTCTGAATCTGAGAGCATGACTGTGTCCGAACCAGAAAGGTGAATGGCTGTTTTCTTATAGGCCAGGACTGACAGCCTGCAAAATACTGAACCTGCAAGAAAATAGCTCACTGATTTTGCTTACTAATAAAGTCAAAACCAGCATAGCAAACTGGAACATACACCTAGACACATAGGCTATTCTGGTTGATAATAGTTTAAAATTTATTGAACTGTATTGAATGAATTTTTTAAAAAGATACTTCTAATATTATCAAATCTTTACCCTTCTATCAGAGATTTAGTTAAGTAGCCAAACTGGTTTGAGTTTCATTCCTTTGCATTTTCCCTGCCTGCCTTCTTGGAGAGATGGTGATCAGTGAAATGATTAAGAAAAGCAATAAATGGTTGGAAAAGTTCACAAACTGAATAACATGCTCTTTCAGGTGTCTGTTACCACAAAACAGACTGTCCCAAAACATAAAGGTTTAAAACAGCAGTGATTGATTCTTTCTCCTAATCCCATGGGTTGATTGTGTGTTTGTCCCAGAGAGGGTGCTCACACGGCTGCATTCTGCTGGGAACCGCTGGGCACATAGACTTCCCTCCTGTTGGTTCCCACCAGAGCTCCTCCACGCCACCTCCCTTTCCAGTGTTCAGCAGAATTTTCCTTTCTGCACATGGTGTCTGCATTTCAAGAAGGATATAACAAGCAATCACTCTTTATTTATATCATGCTGGGTAATATCCCTTTGGAAAAAGCAGTTCACATGACCAAGCCCAGGTCAGTCTGAGAAAGAGTATCACAAAGGTATGAATATTGAAAAATGTAGTTCATTGGAGGCCACCACAGGTTACCAAGATGTCTTTGAATGATCAAATGCTAACCAGCATTTTAGTGATGTATGACAATGTAGTAATTAAACACAGTGTGAAGTTAATACAAGAGAAAAATGAATAATGCAAATTATATCACAGTTCATTAGTACAATTCAATTTATCTTAGGAAAAATTTATACTCTCTGCTGTAGTATAGAAGTTCAAAGTTTATACTATAAAGTAATATAACTTTGAAACTGTTTACTTGATAGCCATTTCATCTTTCTCATTTATCTGAATAAGACTGGAACTGCTCTTTCAATTAAAATGTAGGATGATTTATGACATGAGAAGATTAAAAGATAGATACATCACTTGGGAGTGCAATGAGATGAAAGATGTTCTTCCAGTTTTTTTTATTGGTTTGATTTTAAAAAGCATTAACTGTATGAAAATATATGTGACTATTAAGGGAGCATTTAAATGTCTGTACTAAAGACTCCACTCCAAAACTACTAGAACTAATATCTGAATTTAGCAAAGTTGCAGGATACAAAATTAACACACATAAATATGTTGCTTTCCTATACACTAACGATGAACTAACAGAAAGAGAAATCAGAAAAACAATTCCATTCACAATTGCATCAAAAAGAATAAAATACCTAGGAATAAACCTAATGAAGGAAGTGAAAGACCTATACCCTGAAAACTGCAAGACACTCCTAAGAGAAATTAAGGACACTAACAAATGGAAAGCAGTATGGAGGTGCCTCAAAAAACACAAAATAGAAATACCATTTGACCCAGGAATCCCACTCCTAGGAATTTACCCTAAGACTGCAGCAGCACAGTTTGAAAAAGACATATGCACCCCTATGTTTATCTCAGCACTATTTACAAGCCAAGAAATGGAAGCAACCTAAGGGTCCATCAGTAGATGAATGGATAAAGAAGAGGTGGTACATATACACAATGGAATATTATTCAGCCATAAGAAGAAAACAAATCCTACCATTTGCAACAACATGGATGGAGCTAGAGGGTATTATGCTCAGTGAAATAAGCCAAGCCGAAAAAGACAAGTATCAAATGATTTCACTCATATGTGGAGTATAAGAACAAAGAAAAAAAGTGAAGGAACAAAACAGCAGCAGACTCACAGAACCCAAGAACGGACTAATAGTTACCAAAGGGAAAGGGACTGGGGAAGATGGGTGGGAAGGGAGGGATAAGAGGGAAAAAGGGGCATTACAATTAGCAGGTGTAATGTTGGGGGGGCACGGGGAAGGCTGTACAACTCAGAGAAGACAAGTAGTGATTCTATAGCATCTCACTATGCTGATGGACAGTGACTGTAATGGGGTTGGTGGGGGGGACCTGATGAAGGGGTAGTTTAATAACCATAATATTGCACATGTAATTGTAGATTAATGATACCAAAATAAATTATATTAAAAAAAATAAATGGTCTGTACTAAAACTAACAGATGATTAAGTTTCTTCAGGAAACTGTCCATCTAACATTTATTTATTTAAAAATGTAATTAATAACTTATTTTAAGATATACTTGAGACATTTAAGTAAGACATTTGGGAAATACATCTTACTGGAAGATAAAATTTCAAGCTTAAAAAAGTCAGTTTGTTAAACAATATGATTGCCATTGACTTTTTATTAGAATTTGGTGTTGATTTTCTTTCTCTTTCAAATTTTATTATTTTTAAATAAAAACTAGAAGCATACTAAGATTATAACTCTTCTTCTAAAGCAGGTTTATGAATTGGACATACATTTTAGGAATCACTAATACCTCTGAGGTTTCTTTCCCCCCACCATTTCTAGCAAGATTCCATACAGTGGGTTTATAATAGCATTGAGAGCGCTCAAGAAGACTTTCAAAAATCTAACTCCAAACCCTATGGAGATGAAGCAGGGGATGCTTTTGACTGCAAAGTAGAAGGTGGGTTCCTTCTTTTCTTCCTCACTTGCTTATAGTATTCTATTTCAGTGTCCCTCTCCTAGTCTCAATTATTGAAAATTTATATGTTCAAGCCACATTATTAAGAAAATGTTATGTCAAAGATATAAGTAATAATAGCTGGTAGCTAAGATGTAATAACTGCTACACTTTGTTAGGTACTTTATTGTTTGACATGGACTATCATATAAAGTCATCAAAAAAAAATCTCTTAAAAGTGATTATCATCATCTTTGTCTTTTGGGAGAAAAAATTGAGACCAATATAGATAGGTTAAGGGACTTACCCAGCCTAGTAAGTGGTAGAATGAGGGCTCAAACCCAAATCACAAAGTGATTCCTTGCCTTGAGCATCGCCTGGAGCAGGACAGAGCTGCAGCGTCCCAGCTCCACCCCAGAGCTCCTGCATCACAATCTCTATTTTAACAAGATTGTATCTGTGTGTACATTAAAAGTTGAAGCCCCACTTTAGAAGGTCCATAGTGCTTTGAAAGAACTTTATTGATTCAAGTGACTTTGACTGTATTCTACCATCGACAGTAATGAAAGAAGCAAACTGATAATATGAAAATAAGAAGAGAGATCTTTGCACAGGGCTCATACCATTTGTTTTCTCAGGGGAGCAACCAGCAAATTGCTGCGTTTAGTGACTTCTTCACCAAGGGTGAAGGGACTGAGACAATTCTACAACTGTGTTTGCACTTGACAAATACCTTGAATTATTGTTTCAAAACATTTTCACAGAAATCCTTGAATCCTCTTTTACGTTTTCATGATATCTCACTCATATTACTGGTAGACGTCTCTGGACATTTTTATTGTATGAATATGATTCTTCCAAACCAGCACAGCTGGCGAATTCTGTATCCATACAGATCACATGGAGTACTTAGGAAAAGCTGTTCACCCCGCCCCCTACCCCCACCATCTGGAAGGCCACTGGATCATGAACAGAATCAGAACTGTTCCACCCTCATTGGAGCAGCAAGGTTGTTATGATACATAGACTCTCTTAGTTATTTAAACTAGGACCAATCTCAGGACCTTATCCTGAGGCTTTTATTCCTCATGTAGAATTAGTTTTTGCTAATCATCATTGGTACCACAGTGAAAGGCAGAGTGGTTTAATAAGATGCTCTGAAAATTGATATCTAACTGTTCCGGGATTTATTTTAAGGTAAACTGTTATTCTGCTTTTGCCTACTTTTTATTTACTGCTTTTGCTATTCTAGAACTTAATTGTCTTAAGTAAACTCATATTCTGTTTTTGCTTACTTTAATATTTACTGTTCAGTTTCTCAGCAGCAGTTTCTTGAGATTTTAGGTGTTTTTACACTAGCTGATTGATTATAAGCTAAAAACCTATAGAACGACATTCCAGATGGAAATATTATTACAGTGAACAATAACAAATTTTCTCAATGAGCTAACTCCAGAAGATGCTGTTTAGGAAAATTCAGGCAAACTCTCTATTGAAAAATTGTTATTGCATCTCCTTTCTGATTATTCAGTATGGCTTTACGTATTTTTTTTCTGCTTTGAGAAAATACTCATCCAATGTTTGATGGCGGCTTTAGGAGCCCTGACTTTGTCATGCATGCTTTTAATGAATAAACATAAAATTGTTTGTATAATGTTTATATTGGTATACATAGGCATACATATGGTCCATAGATAAAAATGGATGTGCAAAAGATAGTACAAGTCATGTTAGAGTGGTGAGATTTGGATCACTCATGCATATGTTATTTAAAATGTTCCCAATTTTAAAAATATTAGGAGGAATAGATGTTTCTAATTTTTAGCACATCCAAATTAGACATCCTTTAAAGACATCTTTAAAAATCACTTGAAGAGACTCAAATTCTTTGAAGAGACTAACAACCCCTTCATGTATTTGCTGAATTAAAATTGTCTTTATTCCAGAGGTAATTGATAAGTTCAACACCATGGCCATCATCGACGGGAAGAAGGAGCATGTGAGTCTGACTGTGGATAACGTCCATCTGGAATACGGTGTTGTGTATGAGTATGACAGCACAGCTGGGATAAAGTGCAATGTGGTGGAGAAGATGATTGAACCCAAAGGTTTCTTCAGCCTCACTGCTAAGGTATAAGTGATCCTGGGAAAACAAGAGACGTTGTTCTAAATAAAGCTATTGAGCCCCCTCCACCCCCACTGTAGAAAATGTGAATAACTGTATATATTTTCAGTGTCAGCTCATTCAGCTTTTTCTTGTCCCCATTACTCAGTATGTGTACAGTCTTCCTTTTTATTGATCTGTCTTGGAGCGCAGTGTTAAGTCAGATGGGCCTAGGTGAGTGTTAGTGGATTCAGCAAAGGTTTCTCTACATTAAGTTTGCTACGTTTGTTAATTCAGTACAGTGAATACATTTCAGATGGTTATTATGACAAGTGTTTTTTTTTAATGTACATAATCCTCTGAGGAGTATTTGAAGTCATGAAATACATCATAAGAAATTAAAAATTCTGTAAGCCTCATGTTTATTTCCTAAAATTTCATGAAGCTTAGAGATCAGTTTATGAGTATACCCTCAGACATTTATATAATCCTTAGTTAGAATGGATATCATCCTTTCTCTTTAGACTAAAGCAAGAAAGGGAGGGAGGGAGGAAGGGAGTCTTCATCCAAATGGATAATACATGTGGTAAGAGGTGACCCTGTGCTTGCTTCTCACGATCCTTCCACAAGGTAAATCAATCAAACTCCTGTTGGACCATTCATAGGTCTGAGCTTAAGTATTTTCATCTGCTTTTATATCACCCTGTGAGGATTCAGGTATTACAAGTAAGATATATGACAAACATATTTGTCGCCTTTATTTCTTCATTTCAATTCTTGTTTCAAATGTAGCTGAGCTACATTTACCATTTTATAGCCTGTATTTTAATACAATTTGAGGGAGAAATAATACAGAAATCCAAGAACACTATTTCAAAAATAATTATTTTATGTTTTTGCATTGTCTTCTGAAAGTCATTCTCATGACATTGTACCACTGTATGTATTTATTGAAATAGAATTTATAGTTTCCAAATGCAGCCTCTTCCCAACTACATTATATACTATCAAGGAGATCCATATAAGAGTTTGGGACCAAGTTACTACTATTGTTTTATCTCCTTTTCTAGCTATTTCAGATTTCCCAAATTACGTGGATTATATCATACATGACAACTGTGTAAGTTAGTCCTTTAGATATTTCCATTTTACCTATGAAGAAAAGAGAGTCAAAGAAATTAAGAAATTTAACCAAGATTACGCTGCTAATAATAAAGTTAGCTCCAGTTTCCAGACTGATGATTCAACAAAAACTCACACTCTATATATATTCTGCAAAACAGGGAAGTGGAGGTGGCGAGGGAGCTCACATCAGTGTGACATCTATACATTGTATCTCTCACACAATATTGTAAAAATGTCAGGTAAGAGTATGATCAATATTTGCGATCTTTGAATAATTTTCAACACCGCATACAAATGTGACATACAATTACTTCTCAACTCATTGGAAATTCTGTGTTCAGTGGTATGGATACACACACACACACACAAATGCTGCCTTATAATTGATTCAAAGAGCCAAAAATATTTACTAATTGATTATATCATATGGATGCTTTAATCTGTTGCTTGTATCAGAGCTCAGATGCTGCAGGTAACATTGATTTTTACTTTAGCAAAAGATCTCATCTTTATTCACTTCTTCAGCAAACATTTGCTAAATGCACTCACTGTACTGGGCTTTCAGTAGCAAGTAAGGATGCTATTCTATTGAATTTCCTTAGTTTCTGTTGTTCTACTACCAAATTGAAAGGAAAAAAAAAAGTTCTATGTGGCTCCGACTAAAATATGGGCAATGTGTTCCCACATCAGAATGTTCTGATTTACGCACCAGGGAGTCTTTGAAGTCCATTCACCTCCCTCAGGCAAGCTTTTACAGCCACCAGAAGGGGAAAGGAGAGATGCCAGCCAAACACATAAGTCCACCACTGTACTGCCAGGGTTTTACTGAACATAGAAATACCGGGGAGCTGAAAGAAGCATGCTGGGCAAAGTCACCCTGTGTATGGAACTGTGAGAATTTTATATGGTTAATTTGAAGGTTTTGTTTTCTTGTTCTGTTTTGCGCGCGCGTGTGTGCATATCACTACAGATCCTTGAAGCCCTGGCTAAAAGTGATGATCATTTTGTACAAAACTGTACCAGCCTTAACTCTTTAAATGAAGTGATTCCTTCTGACCTTCAGAGTAAATTCAGTGCCACTTGCAGTGAAAAAATTGAGCATGTATGTCAGAGAATATCCAGTTATAAAAAGGTAAAAATTCTATGTATATATTTTACATGTGATTATTATTTAGATTTAAATGCCAAATTTAATTCAGTTCTTGATATTTTCATTACTGATTTATGTACCACCTTATTGAAATAATATTTTTATAACATTACAGAGTTTTTAAAATGCTTTTATGTCCATTACCTCATTTAATCTTTACAAACCTGTGAGCTTGGTCACTATTTCACATTTTCCAAATATAATAACTGAGGCCTAAAGAATGAAATTACTTGCAAAAGACAGGGTTGGGATTTAAATCCAGGCCACCTAATTCTGAAGTCAGATTTTTAAGTTTCACTATGGTTCTTTCCCTATTCTTGCAATAGGTGAGCAGAGCCCTCAACGAGAAAGTACAGGGAACATAGGCTGCTTTAAATTGATTGGTTGATTGGTTAATTCATTTTGCATTTTTATTGAGCACCTTTTATGTGCCAAGCTCTGTTCATGGTGCTAGGAATGTGGCAGCAAAGGAGAGATTTTTCCTCTCATGATGCTTACATTTGAGTGGGAGAAATAGCAAAGAAGTAAATAAATCACTACATGGGGAAAAATCAAATATCTGAAAAGGTTATTGGGAAATCAAAATAGGGAGCTGTGGTGGGAAGTGCCAGTGAGGTAACTTTAGACTGAGTGGCTAAAGAAAGCCTCTTTGAGAAAGCTTGTCTCTGAGTGACGAGTAGAACTCTTCATTTAAATTGGAGGGGGAAGCATCCAGGTAGAAGCAGCAGCTGTACAGAGGACCCCAAAGCAAAAATAAGGCCAGTGGGCAGCAGAGTGCCCAGTCCTAGGGTCGGAGGCTTCGGGAGGGAACAGTATGAAGAGCTATGGAAGATTTGCACCTCTTGGAACTTTAGAAGGAGATTTTCTTCTTACATCAGTGAGAAGCAATTCAGAGCTTTTAAACAGTGGATGACTTCATCTGATTTAGATTTTTAAAAGATCATGCTCCCTCTGTAGGAAGGATTGCAAGGTGCAAGAATGGAAGTATAGAGTTGAGTAGGAAGCTGTGGTAATAGTCCAGGCGAGATGATGATGGCTTAGTGGAGACAGGAAATTAGTGTATTTGAGGGTGTATTGTAGAGGTATAATTAATAATAATTGATCTCTGAGTTATATCCTATAGTACGTTTTAATTTCCTTTCTAATTATAGCAGTAGAATCCAATTGAAGACTAATGAAGTGATTTCCCTCAAAATAAGGCTTGTTGGTTAAAATTTGGTGCAGCCATACTAGGAAATGTTATTTATTTCAGTGTTTATGAATATGAGCTAACCGTATATATTTTATATTCCCGATATAGTAAGTAAATGATAAGCCCATCTATGTCCAGATAGGTCCATATGAGAATAGGGAAGTGTAAGAATGAATACTTCCACACTGGTGACCTCAGGTGGAATGGGATGGGTCAAGAGGGATCACTGTATTTTTCTTCAAGCATATAATGTTGAGCTTGTTAAGTTGAATGTGTACTGCACTCAAAATTTTTTATAAGTCCATTCACATAAAGAAAAATGATATTCGAGATTACTGCTTAACTGTCACATCTGTTCATTCAATCCATGATGGCTGAGCTCAGTTCACCTATTTGAGTTTGGGAAAGATTTCATGAACATGTCTTGCTGAAACTGAAGAACAGAAGACTGTCTTTCTACTTCTCCTTTCTTTATAAGATGTAACAGTGCTCTGAAGTAAAATTTTAAAGCTCCAAACAGATGCAAATTAGTATTGCCCTTTTGAAGACATTTTGAAAAGAGAATCATTCTACTTCAGAGATGAATCTGTATAAAGTGTAATAGGGATTCAGGCAGATTCAGGTTGTCAAACTTGTCAATGTGTGTGTGTGTGCGGAAGTGTTTTCTCTTTATGTTTTTGATTTCTTTTTCTCTCCATTCATTCAACAACAGGGGCAGTGGAAGTAGCTTAAAGAAATGTACATGGGAAAAGGTAAACTGTATAAATGGAAACAAAACATATTAGGATGAACCTATATTAGGTAGGGTATTGATTCAGCTGCTCTAAGAAGGATCCAAGTAACACAGGTTTAAACAAGATAGAAAGTTTATTTCTCACTCACATGAAAGTCCAACCTGACAAGAGTCCAGAGAGGCAGGACTTGATGATCTTCCAGGGATCCCTCTATGTTTTTGCTCTCTCTTATAGGCTGTTACCCTCTTCTGCCAGGTCATAGTCAGCTCACCACCACCATGTCTTAAGTTACAGCCCCTCAGAAGTGAAGAAGAAGTGAAGAGTAAAGTGTTTCCTTTTGAGGAAGTTGCACACCTCACCCTAGTTTGCATCATATTAGTCATTCAGTGAAAGGGAGGCTGGGGAATGTAATTTTTTCTTAATTGAATTATAGTTGATATACAATCTTATATTGGTTTCAAGTATACCACACAGTAGTTCACATTAAGTCCTCACCCCATATAGTACGTTGACTATCTGTCAACATAGATGTTATAGAATCATTGACTATATTCTTCATGCTGTACAACCATCTCCATGATCAACTTACATTATAATTGAGAATTTTTGTGCTCCTTTATCCCTCTCCCCCTCCCCACCCACCACCCTCAAGCCCTCTCCATGGTAACCACTAGTCACTCTTATCAATGAATCTCTTATTTTGTTATTTTGTTTTGTTTTGTTTATAGATTCCACAAATAAGTGAAATCATATGGTATATTTGTCTTTCTCCACCTGGCTTATTTCATTGAGCATAATACCCTCTAAGCTCCATCCATGTTGTCACAAATGGCAGGATTTCTTTTTTATGGCTGAATAGTATTCCATTGTATATAGGTACCACCTCTTCTTTACCCACTCATGTATTGATAGGCACTTTGGTTGCATCCATAACTTGGCTATTGTAAATAATGCAGTGATAAACATGGGGGTGCATATATCTTTTTGAATCAGGAATTTTGCTTTCTTTGGGTAAATTCCTAGGAATGGTATTACTGGGTTGTATGGTATTTCTATTTTTAGTTTTTTGAGGAATCTCCATACTGCTTTCCATAGTGGCTGCACCAATTTACATTCCCCCCAACAGTATAGGAGGGTTCCCTTTTCTCCACATCCTTGCCAATACTTATTATTTCTTTTCTATTGGATAGTGGCCATTCTGACTGGTATGAGGTGATACCTCATTGTGGTTTTAATTTGTGTTTCCCTGATGATTAGTGATGTGGAACATCTTTTTATGTGCCTCTTGGCCATCTGTATTTCTTCTTTGGAAAAAAGTCTGTTCAGGTCCTCCACCCACTTCTTAATCAGGTTATTTCTTTTTCTGGTGTTGAGCCATATGAGTTCTTTATATATTTTGGATGTTCACCCTTTACTGGATAAATCATTTATGAATATATGGGGAATGCAGTCTTAAAGTAGCATCCATGTACCCAACTAAAACTCAAGGATTTTTATTACTAGAAGGAAGAAGGAGAGACTGAATATTGGAGGAAATTAGCAAGTAAATTTATAGGTAAAGCTATGTTAGACTAAATAATATAGGCTATCAGGGAGAATGGGTCATAAGTAAGCAGGTCCGAAGATTATTTAGTTGCCAAAATAGAGTATTCTATTTGGTTTTCAGCTTCCTGATGACCATAATGAACAGGGAACACAGTCTATTAAATATTTCTCAGAATTCCTGTGAGTTAGACATGCTTCTTAAGAAAAGCAAAGCTTTTCTTGGGCAGAGTTCTACAACAGATCTCTTACCCTGGATTTCAAGGAGGTGTACCAGGAAATTTGGCAATGCCCTTGAACAAATCCCTGCAAAAAAGCAGCAATTTGTTTTATGTGGTGGATACTTTTAATGAACTTTTCAGTGAAAGCCAATGGCATAGGTCAAAAACTCAACTTTGTGAAAGCAAACGTTTGCAGGATGGAGCTGGGAGGATAGGGAGCTAAGTGTGTACCTTAGACAGTAGGGGGTTAGGTCAGTTACTTTAGGATGCCTGCCCTCCCACACTTATGTAGCACATGACAGTTTATAGGGGTCACTCCAGGTATCAGGCATTGCAGGAGATAGTTTACAGTTTGCATATATTGCATAATCTTACCAACAAAATGATATGAGATTCATTATGCATTTCATTGTCTAAGTGGCTAAAGCTTAAGAGTTGTCAAGTAACTTGCCCGAAGACGCACAGCTGGGAACAGCAGTGGAATTTGAACTTGTATTCTAAAGCTGGTTGTTGCTTGTTTACCGTATTTGACACTGATGCACAGCGTATGTGCCAAGTGGTATGGGCCTGACTGCAAGGGCAGTAGCACTTTAATACAGAAGAAATTGTGGATTGAATAGTCAGCAAATGCTAGCTGCTTTGTGTTGGAAGGTTTGCCAGAGTGAAGATGAGGAGAGATGATGCAGGTATCATAATTGAAGGCAGAGATGTAGAAATGAGACTCATTGATGAAAAATTGGCACACTGTCTGGACTAGAGAAGAGGATTTGAGTTGAATGCAATAAAAAGGTAAAACCGACAGAATGATTTTTCCAGTGATACTTTGGAGCGGCATCATGATCAGAGTCACTGTATGAAGTTGGCATTGATGGTCACCTGGATTCATGTAGAGCATTGGGGGCAGGAGGAAAACCATCAGTTCAAGCTACGTGGAAGTAACAGAATATACAGCTTTATAATAAGCTGGTGATGGTGTGTGAGAAAGGTGTGATTCCTTGGTTTCTAATAAAAATATGGTTTGCGATAAACTAAGGCATGTGTGTTGGTGGGGTACAGGGGGCGGATTAGAAGCATGAGGTTCAGAGTATTTCCCCAAATGTTGGGTATTTTCCAAAACATCATCCTGGTGAGTGAGAAGTGTCTTCCATTTCCTCAGGAGTAACTAGTTGCTGCGAGGCTTTTAATGCAGAGATAGACAAGCTAAGGGGCAGTGATTTAAATGATAAAAACGGTATCACTGAATTGTGGAAAGCCTTGAAACTCCCGTGTGTGCTGAATATGCACACTGCTTCTTTGTCAAGGAGATTAATAATTTACTTAAGGTCAAAGAGTTGGCAGGCAGACCTAGGTATCAGTTCTACGGAATGCTATTGCACTTTTATTTTGAATTTAGAAATAAAGGGAAACATGTAGTCAACTAGGACTTAAGTGCCTTAAAAGTTTTCTTTAATCATCCCTTCTTGACCATTATCATGTTTACAATGATTAGCTGTCTTTCTTACTACATAGACAAGGTTAGCAAGAAAATATTAAGGATCTTTTATATTTGTACAAAATGTAGGTACTTTATTGTCTTAATAGGTCATGTAAGGTTAACTCCATTTGTATGTCAAATGCTTGTCCATAGAAACTATAGCATTTGTGAATATAAATAATTCTTTTTTAAATTTCTGCATACTTACTTTTAAACTATTATTAGCAATGTATTTTCCTCCAGATGAAGGCTTCAAACACCCCTCTTTCTGTAAAATAAAGTGTATCCATAGAAACTAAAATCTCAAAGAGGCTGGCTTTCCTTTATTTTGACTTTAAAAGTTTTAGGTTTTAAAAATAGAAACCAGTTGATTTTTACAACTCTTGCCAGGTTGCTGCAATAATAATTGATTTCCTGGCCAGTTGTACAGGCCACAGATGTTTTTCAGCTTATGTTTGAAGTTTAGACCTTGCAGGAGACTTGAATGAATCCTAAGAAGGCATTTAATCTCTGGGGACAGGATATGTAGGCGATCCTGATGTAAAACTATGCACTAAATTGTCCTTAGAACCCTTTTTAATTCCAGATTCATTCTCGTGTTTCAGAATAGTTCCATAATTGGGCTTATTTGGGGTACTGGGATACTTCCTCCAAATAAATATTTAATGAGCTTTCAAGAGAAGCTCCTGTTTACACAGAAATTGTACATGTACAAATAAGTCTTACTTTGAATATTCCAAGTACTTCTAATGATTAATGACACATAATCCACCAACTGACACATGTGTTGGGAAAATTGTGGGCAAAATTTCTCACCATATCCCCTTTCCCTGATACAAAACTTTTATAACTCCATGCTAATGGGGCTTTACATTTAATTGAAATGGAAAAGTGTCTGAAAAATAGTCTTACTTTGTTTTGTTTTTTTTTACTTAGTCATATGGCCATAATTGGATTAAATGTGTTGTCATGGCCAATAATTCATGAATTAACTACCAGGGCATTAAAAACCTCAGGTTCCATTTCCAAGAATTACTTATTCCTGTCAATATGCAAATATACCTTAATATCACCTCTATTAAAAAATAAATATTTCCCTTGACCTCTATACCACTCTCTCCTCTCCCTGCTGCTCCATTTATTTGATTTTGTCCTGAAGAGAGCTTCCCATACATGCTGTCGACACCTGCTGTCTCACTTCCCTTTCATTTTCAAATCACTTAAGTTGGGCTCTGGTCCCCTCCACGTTAGTTGGAATGGCTTTTTCTAAGGTCACCAGCAACTTGTATTTTGACAGAACTCATTCATCATAGTCCTTGTTTTAGTTGCACTTGGTGCAGTTGGCCTGGTACCCCTTCAGCAGCTTTCTCTGGCACTGTGTACACCTGGTTCTGTCCTTGGTGCCTCATTCACAGTGCCCTACATTGGTCCCAGCTTTTTTCTCCCAACCCCTTCATGTGCTAAAGTCCTGGGGCTCAGAAGTTGGTCTCCTTTTCTCTCTCTGTCAATCCCCTGGCAATCCCATTCAGTTTCCTGGCCCATTTGGTGACACTCGTTCTGCGAGTCTGGACAGAGGGAATATGCTGCGTTCCCAGGCATTTGTACTGAGACACATGTGGGAAGGCTGTGGGAAAGCGGCCCCACCGCCAAGGGAATGCACACACCTCCTCTGCCTCGTCACACCGGTGACACTTCATTCCTCCTCAGCACTTAACAGTCTCTAATTATCTGGCAGTTATATTACTATATAATCCTGATGTAAATACTTACAGTTGTATATATGTGTTATGTATAGTTGTAGTAATACAATTGCTTTGTGTAACAGTAGTAATATATTGCTCTTACCTGTGTCCCTTCCTAGACCTTGAACTCCGTGAAGGCCAGGGCTGTGTCTCCAACCCTTAGCCCAGGGCTGGAGTGGGTGGTCTCTTCATATTTTTGAGTGAATGGATAAATGGCTAAAATGAAAGAAGGCAAGGGAGGCATAACTGCCTGTTATGGTGGGTGCCATGACATAATAAAGTTGATTTCCATGCCTTTGTGTGTGCCATGGGGGTCCTAGCTGAAGCTGAGGCTTTTATTCTGCAACTACAGTGGAAAAGAATGTCTGACTGAAAGTTCACATTTGGCCTTAAATTCTAGGTCTTTCCCAGATAATCTCCAGGCCACAGTTTCTTGACTAGTAAAGTGAGACATTCTCCAAATTCCTTCTTCTCTATTAGTGGTTAGGATATTTTCACTATACATATTATCCAATTTGTTAGTAATTTGTTAGTGGCTTCCTGCATTTCAATCTAGTTCCATTTAGATTCCTACTATGTGCTTTTTGCTGAGCTGTTACATAGCTTCTGACACGTGATCTGAAAAGAATTTAATGTACGTATTGCTCATATTCTGATGGTGAGCTTATATTTTACAAGGTGTGATTTTTGATATTGCATCTTTATTTTTTAATTTAACCTAGAAAACCTAGACAGTAGCCAGCAGTAGTCTTAGTGCCCAAATTACTGTTCTACTAGTTGAATAAACAGATAGGCTCTGGTCATAGTTTTCAAGCAAGAAGAGACTGTTTAATCCATGTCCCTTATTTTACTAAAAATGGTAAAAAGACTGGCTTGCCCAGCATCCCATCAGTTATTGGGATGACATAACTAAACACAGGTAGCTGGTGGCTCTCAGTCCTTTGCTTTTGGAAATAACAATGCAGTTCAGTTCTATGAGATACCTGTGTATGGTGCACAGTACAAGCATCAGCAGTACTCCCATGGAGTTTACCATCTGCTAAGGGAGATGGGGATAAGAAAATTCTTCATAATCATAAGAATTGCAGTGTGCTGTAACCTAGTTCTTGGGGAAGGTAGACCTAGACTAGGGCTCAGGGAAGGCCTCTTGA